>JACXGM010026331.1:0-14927 GCA_016801145.1 Umbra pygmaea
ACATCCAGAGCCACCGTGCACAGGCGTGTGCAGGAAATGGGCTACAGGTGCCGCATTCCCCAGGTCAAGCCACTTTTGAACCAGAAACAGCGGCAGAAGTGCCTGACCTGGGCTACAGAGAAGCAGCACAACAAAACAACAACAAATTTTGCATGTCATTCGGAAATCAATGTGCCAGAGTCTGGAGGAAGACTGGGGAAACGGAAATGCCAAAATGCCTGAAGTCCAGTGTCAAGTACCACAGTCAGTGATGGTCTGGGGTGCCATGTCACCTGCTGGTGTTGGTCCACTGTGTTTTATCAAGGGCAGGGTCAATGCAGCTAGCTATCAGGAGATTTTGGAGCATTTTTATACTTCCATCTGCTGAAAAGCTTCATGGAGATGAAGATTTCATTTTTCAGCACGACCTGGCACCGGCTCACAGTGCCAAACCCACTGGTAAATGGTTTACTGACCATGGTATTGCTGTGCTCAATTGGCCTGCCAACTCTCCTGACCTGAACCTCATAGAGAATCTGTGGGATATTGTGAAGAGGAAGCTGAGAGACGCAAGACCCAACACTCTGGATGAGCTTAAGGCCGCTATCAAAGCATCCTGGGCCTCCATCACACCTCAGCAGTGCCACAGGCTGATTTAGAAGGATTCCCGACCAAGTATCGAGTGCATAACTGAACATAATTATATGAAGGTTGACTTTTTCTATTTTTTTGTATTACAAACACTTCTTTTATTGGTCAGATGAAATATGCTAATTCTTTGAGATAGGAATTTTGGGTTTTCATGAGCTGTATGCCAAAATCATCAGTATTAAAACAATACATGACCTGAAATATTTCAGTTGGTGTGCAATGAATCTAAAATATATGAAAGTTTAATTTTTATCAATACATTATGGAAAATAATGAACTTTATCACAATATGCCAATTTCTTGAGAAGGACCTGTAGATATAACCTAGTACTAAGATTTGACCTGCATGTGAGGGTTAAGTCTAGGTGCAAGGTTATTATTGAGGTTAAGGTTAGGGTTAGGATGATTTTTAAATGTGTGTGTTGTTTGTTCATTAGTGTCAATATGTTTCACCTTTGGCTAGTAACTTCGTTAGTATCAATGTCTTTCATCTGCTGCTGTTTGCGTTAGTAGTATGAATGCTTTTACCTGCTGCTGTTCAATTCAGAAGTATGACTGTCCCCACTGTGGCTTGAGAAATTAAGATGCTGAAAACAGCTGTCAAGTTTTCTCCCATTTACTTACAAGTGTGACTCTCTCTCCTCAGTTTGTTTTGGTCTACTTTGTTTTTACTATTATTTAAGTGTGTGTGTTCTTTTAGCTATCCTGAAACTAGTTGTCTATGGCTATTTTTTAAGACAGACTTTCTAGCCCAGAAATCACTTTCAAAGTTTGTTTTTCCACTAACTTGTTTTTTTTGGCCATCATTCAGCTCTTTGTTAGCTTGTTTGAGTGACATATTTGGTTTGTTATTGGGGAATGCCAACAGAATATTAACTCAGATGAGTTTCATTGCTGTAATCACCAACACTGACCCAATATGTAAGTGTTTTATAACAAATTATTTTTATGCATTGATTGTGACAGTCTACTAACATTAGGGTTATAGGACTGCTGAAAGTATACAAATAGGCTTACACTGGCATTTTTAAACTGTTGGAAACTAGTAAAACAATATACCAAAGCCAATGTGATTTGTAGTTAATGTACAATCTGCCCAATTAAAAACGGCAGTAAAATAGTTTATTAAGGCTACATTGGTGGATGAGCGAATTCTCTCAGAGCAAGAAGCTGATGAAAAAAAGTTGGTTCTTTCTTTAGAAGTGCAACTAAAACTCAGTGGGCTTCACTTGCGAACATTAGCAAAAGTTCAAAGGCGAACAACAGTCATGATCATCACTGTGAAATCTCCCTCCATCTGAAAAGTTTTACCTTAGAAGTAAATCATTGGATTTGAAGACAGTAAATATGTGCAAATTAATGCTAGTTTCTTGTGAAACAAACAGAATAGTGTATTTCCTCTCCAAGTTACCCACTGCAAAGCAGATCTTCATTTTGATTGTGATGCCTGAGGATTAGGCCACTGTCTTTTGGACACATTGTTACTCCATTTTCAACTTTGCCCGGAACCCCACCACAGTGCTGTCTGGGATAAGGGAAAGGTAATTCAGACTATGAACCTTGCTACAGTACAGCATGTCACTCTCTGTGTTGGATGAGCTGTGTGATAAGTAAAGGACAGCTCGGCGACATGTGTTTGAAGGAACCATGTGAGCACCCCTTTAACATCCGGCACCTGATAAAGGTGTTAAGGAGCCACCAACAACACAGGGTGAGGGGGAACAGGACATGAACACGTGTGGAGAGAAAAATGGTTAAGAAAAAACAAGATACATTTTTAAAATTAAGATTTGTCATTATATAACAGCAGTTGCCCTTTAGTCAGAAATAAGTGATCTGTCCTGAAATGTGCCTTTACCAATTGAAGTTGCAGCACGTTATTTTTCCATTGTAGCTGCTCCCATTATGTACAGTTGTAATCAAAGTGATTCAAACCCCATTGCAGGTTTATTGTCAAAATGTACAGGCTTTCATCTGTTTGCAATGACCAAATCGAACAAAAGCAATGGAAATTGCTCAACACAATGAATGCTTCAGGTGTTTTCCCCAAAGTCAACTACAAATGCAATTGATAATAACTTCTCCAAAAATATTCAAACCCTTCATTGCAAACTTATTTTTTACTTAGTAGAGCACCTTTTGCTGTTATGACCTGCTGCAAACGAGATGCATAGCCAGACACCGGCCTCATGAGCAATGGCCTCCAGTTCAATAATATTCTTGGGTTTGCATGCTGCAACCATCTTCTTCAAATCCCACCAGAGATTTGACATGGGGTTCAAGTCAGGTGACTGCGATGGTCACTGCAGAATCCTCCAGGAACTATTCTGCAACCAAGCCTTGGTGAAATTTGATGTTGGGATCATAATCCTTTTGGAAGGTCCAATGACGCCCAAGCTTCAGCTTCCTCACAAACAGTATTGTGCTTTCTCCTAGGATTTCCTGATACTTCAATGAATCCATCTTGCCTTCCACATCCTGCAGGTTTCCTGTGCCAGAGGATGCAAAGCAGCCCCAGAGCATCACCAATCCAACACCATGCTTAAATGTGGGAATGGTGTTCTTTTCATTGTATGGTCCATTCTTCGCCCTCCAGACACACCGCTGATCCATCGCTCCAGATTGTTCCAGGTTTTTTTCATTGCTCCACAGAACAGAATCGCAAAACCTCTGTGGCTTCTTTATATAATTTTGAGCATATTGGATCTGACATTTCTTGTGCTTTTGGGTCAGTAGTGGGGTACATCTTGGAGTTCTGGCATGGAAACCTTCTGTGTTTAGTTTGTACCTTACTGTGCTCACTGACAGTGAGTGCATGTTGCCACCAATTCTTGCTGCAGGTCTTTTGTAGTCACTCAAGGGTTTTTTACAACATGCCATCAGATAAATCTGGTTGCAGTTGTTCTCTCAACTTTTTGGACCATTCTTTTGACTTGTTTCTCACACACAGTCAAAGGTGACACTCAACAACCCCCTGGCCAGTTCAGGTATTTAATGTGTTCCAGATCAACCACAACTGGTGCAACTAATGAAGCCCTTGATTAGTTGCATCAGTTTTGCTTGAGACAGCACCAGTTTTTTCATATTTGTGGTGTTTTGAGGGATTCAATTCAGGGGGTTGAATAATTTTGAGACTGGTGAAGTCATTCTGAGTTGCAATTTCAGTTGAATTTGTGGAAACAACTTGATGCATTTATTGTATTGAGCTATTTCAATTGTTTTTGTTTGATTTGTTCATTGCAAACAGCTAGAGTCTGTACATTTTGACAATACACAAAATACACAAAATAGGAGTGTCACAAGTGTGTTGGTAAAGAGGAAGGGAGACCCAGGCAGGTAGATGGTTCATTGTTGATCATATTTTATATTCTTTATCATTCCAGGGCACACACACAATCGGTTGCAGGGTACCCAGATAGGTTGGTGCACAACAGAGGTCTATGCGAAGCCTACGTGCTCTCTACGGCGGCATGGGATGCTAATAGCTACACATAAACATATAACATACACATAAACTACAAACTAAAAGGACTCACTTTTCACAACTCTAGCGCGGCTCCTGGACAGACTTCAAAAAAGAATAATACCTCACGTTAACACAGGCAACAGATAATCAATGACAGACAGCTCTCTCCAGTTAGGCAATGCTTTTATGCATGAAGCTAACTAACTGATAGAACATGGATCATCATTAATTAACCGAGCTACGAGGTACCAGCCTAACCTACCCTCTCTTAGCAACTGCTCAACTGGAGGAGCTATCACATGAACTAAAGGGACATTTACAAATATTTAAAGAGAACACAATACACAACCTACATGACAAAGGACTGAAAAACACATGAACGTAAAACACAACAGCTATATTAGTCCATAAAATATGTCCATAGTCTCTGTTAATGCCAGACCTCACTGGGTTGGGCGTTACAAGGGGTTAAATCATTTTGATTGCAACTGTGACTTTTACACTTAGTGCTATTCCAAATAACACAGCTTAGATTGATTACTTCCTTTGACAAAATCCTGCTTAAAGGTACACTATGTAGAATTTCTTGGAGTGAAAACTGATCTACATTCTCTTTCAATGACCCCCTTACAAAAGCTGTATAACGTGTATTTATTTTAATAAACAAAATTTATTGGATATTTCAAACTTTTTTAACAAATAAAAAACTGAAAAAATGGGAGTGCAAAATTATTCAGCCCCCTTAAGTTAATACTTTGTAGCGTCACCTTTTGCTGCGATTACAGCTGTATGTTGCTTGGGGTATGTCTCTATCAGTTTTGCACATAGAGAGACTGACATTTTTGCCCATTCCTCCTTGCAAAACAGCTCGACCTCAGTGAGGTTGGATGGAGAGCATTTGTGAACAGCAGTTTTCAGTTCTTTTCACAGATTCTCGATTGGATTCAGGTCTGGACTTTGACTTGGCCATTCTAACACCTGGATATGTTTATTTGTGAACCATTCCATTGTAGATTTTGCTTTATGTTTTGGATCATGGTCTTGTTGGAAGACAAATCTCCGTCCCAGTCTCAGGTCTTTGGCAGACTCCATCAGGTCTTCCAGAATGGTCCTGTATTTGGCTCCATCCATCTTCTCATCAATTTTAGCTATCTTCCCTGTCCCTGAAGAAAAGCAGGCCCAGACCATGATGCTGCCACCATCATGTTTGACAGTGGGGATGGTGTGTTGCTTTTACGCCAAACATAACGTTTTGCATTGTTGCCAAAAAGTTCAATTTTGATCTGACCAGAGCACCTTCTTCCACATGTTTGGTGTTTCTCCGAGGTGGCTTGTGGCAAACTTTAAATGACACTTTTTATGGATATCTTTCAGAAATGGCTTTCTTCTTGCCACACTTCCATAAAGGCCAGATTTGTGCAGTATACGACTGATTGTTATCCTATGGACAGACTCGCCCACCTCAGCTGTAGATCTCTGCAGTTCATCGAGAGTGATCATGGGCCTCTTGGCTGCATCTCTGATCAGTCTTCTCCTTGTATGAGCTGAAAGTTTAGAGGGACGGCCCGGTCTTGGTAGATTTGCAGTGGTCTGATACTCCTTCGATTTCAATATTATCACTTGCACAGTGCTCCTTGGGATGTTTAAAGCTTGGGAAATATTTCTGTATCCAAATCTGGCTTTAAACCTCTCCACAACAGTACCTCGGACCTGCTTGGTGTGTTCCTTGTTCTTCATGATGCTCTCTGTGCTTTCAACGGACCTCTGAGACTATCACAGAGCAGGTGCATTTATATGGAGACTTGATTACACACAGGTGGATTCTATTTATCATCATTAGTCATTTAGGTCAACATTGGATCATTCAGAGATCCTCACTGAACCTCTGGAGAGAGTTTGCTGCACTGAAAGTAAAGGGGCTGAATATTTTTTCTCGCCCAATTTGTCCGTTTTTTATTTGTTAAATTAGTTTAAAATATCCAATAAATTTCGTTCCACTTCATGATTTTGTCCCACTTTTTTTCGCTTCTTCACAATAAATTACAGTTTTATATCTTTATGTTTGAAGCCTGACATGTGGCAAAAGGTTGAAATGTTCAAGGGGGCCGAATACTTTCGCAAGGCATCAGTGTGAATCAGTGTGGCTGTATAGATCAGTATAGATCAGTATGGCTTTTTAGATCACTATAGATCATTATGGTTACATATGTCAGAATAGATCAGTATAAATCATTATGGCTGTATACAGTAGATCCATATAGATCAGTATTGATTATCATAGATCAATAAAGGTTGGTATATATCAGCATAGATCGAGTGTAGATCTTTATGGTTGTATAGATCCGTATACATTAGTATACATCAGTGTAGATCAGTATAGGTCAGTACTGTATTTATCAGTATAGATCTGTATGGCTGTATAGATCAGCTCCACTTCGCTTAAATAAGAGAGCAGGAACAACAAGCAGACTTTTCAATGTTTAGATAATTTATATATACAATTGATTCAGTATTGTATGTATATTTTATACATTTGGTATTACTGTTAGCCAATGGAGATTAGATTCATAATCTAATACAAAGACTAGCTGGAGCTTGTAAATATAGCATATACAGTAGGTTATATTTTTTAAACTAAGAAAAAAAATGCCCAAGAGAGAGGGACACTATACTATGCACATGGTAGTTTTAAATAATAATGTACTATGTCTTTTTTTTTCGGTTCTGCTTATGAAAGCAGTCACATGTATCATTGGGAAGGAGGAGACATGGAGAGATGGAGGCTGTTGTGACGGTGGTGGCAAAGACCATGTCAGAGACTATGACAGGTGCAGCAAGCAACTGTGCACAATATAGTATGAATTAACAAGGTTATTATATGTAAATGAGTTCGTTCAAACGATTTTGCTCTTTGATTAAAGTTAACATATTGTTCTTTTGTGAAATAATAAACCAAATACAGAAACAGAGAGCAGCAAGAAGAGAGAGTGAAATGGGGAACATGTGCTTTTTTGTGTAACAAAGCATTGTATAGTGTAGTGGAACATTATCCCATGTGCTTCCCTTTTTCAGAATTTCTAACATAAAACATACAGTTTTCACAGCATTTGTAAGCTGGTGACATGATAGAGAATTAAAGAAATAGCACCTGTAAAATTATTATTTGATCTAATTTTGTTAGCAGCCAATGTTAGAACTGCATCATAGCTTAGTATCATGTAGTGGATGCAGTGTTCATTTGGGAGCTGTGCACTGTTTCGTGGGCCATCCTGTGGTTCAAAGTCCTGGGCGGTTTTTCACCCTGGCGGCTCAATCCATTCCTTGTTTCTGCAAATGGTATGTACAGTCGAAACACAGTGTGTCGTTTTAATAAGTAGATAATCAGACAGATTTTAGAAACATCCATGTCACCTAATACTACAGTTAAAGTCTTGATACTTATAAAACCAGTAACATTATTTCTTAATAAATGTTGTTGATCAAAAAAAGGACAAGAAGAACTTAATAGACTTTAATCTACGAATTCAGCCATCTGAATATTTATGATAATTATAAAAGGTAAAACTGCTAAGAACTGTTAAGTGCAATGATTCCTTTCAAGAATATATTCATTAATATAGATCTAAAAGCTATCAGCGAAACGCTCTGTGTAATACCTTAGTTCACTAAGAATCGTAATTGAAAAGAAGGATAGGATAGGCAGAGAAGAGGAGGGTAAAAGGGGTTAAATTCAAATAACTCTTGACTGTCAGGCTCTGAGAGCTAAAGAAGTGTACTGTACATCTACACTCATCTCTTAAGCAGCTTGAATCAAAGCCTTATCATTTGTTAAGAGATCAAGCAATATTTGTCCATTAAATTTTAATTCTAACTTAAGTACCTGAAATGAAGAGTTTTTTTTCATCTACAGATTTGTTTAAACTTCATTCGCATGCCTAATCAAATCCCTTTGATCTCCTTGAATTATTTTTAATCAAAACACACTCCTCTCGCACTCCTTAAGTTTTCACTCCACCCCATCTCTCTTTCTCTTTCATCTCTATGTCCGTCTGTCCAACCCTGTCTCCCGTTTTTGTTTTAATGCTATATCTGTTGACATAACAGTGCGGCACAATGTGGAGCCTGTGTCTCTGCTCCAGCCTAATTGGTCAATGTTGAATTAATTTACCAGAGCCATAGAGAGAGAAGAGTTGCGACACTTGTTGATTTCCGGAACTATTTGAAGCTGCATACACCGGAAGTGGGCGGCAAAATCGTACAACAGAGTCCAATGGGAGTGTCGCCACTCTGTTTAAAACAGGCGACACTCCCATTGGACTCTTCCGCTTTCGGAGATTGCAGCCTAGAATAGTTCCAGAAATCAACAAGTGTCACCACTCTGTATTTTAACATTGAATTATCCAATGGGTACTTAATACATCCCTGTGTGTTCAGGGTCCCCTAGTGCCGCCAGAGGCCTATATTACAAAGCAAGTAAAGCCCTAAAAACACAATAAGCACAAAAAACACAATCCGCATAAGGGGTGTCACAACGGGGGTCACGACGGTAGTTATTCATTTGTTAAATCAACCCAAGTTTTCCCATCAATGAGCGCATTCACATAAGAGGGGCAATTTGTGCACAAAATAACCAATCGCAGACATGGACAAGTCTACCAGAGCCACATATTTCACTCAAAAGAGCAAACAAGTATTTTAGAGAATAATATAAAAACATAATCCAGGCGTAGCGCAACACAGTTGCTACCTAAAGCCGGAAGGAAAGCTGGCAGAAAATTGCAGACTGCGGAGATGCATGTTACAAGGCTCATCATTATCACTGCCCCATCATTAAGTCATATCTACAGTAGCTCTCACTATAATTACAATTGTGTATTCCATTAATTCCATTACTTAAATACATGCTGATGTAAAAAAGGATTATGTTTGCTCTCCGCATTAACTACAGCATATATGAAAACGCAAAGCTATGCATACAGTCTGTGGAATAGTAAGCGCATGACTACGATGTGTCGCACTGGCAACATACGGATCCAGAAGCTGACAAAGATATGTCAGTCCCGCTGCAGAGAATCTATATCTTTCATAAAGATAGTCATCATAGAAAATCAACGGGTTTTGTCAGTCGAATCATTCTTGCTTTTCTTAGGGACCCTCTCACTAGCCAAGCATCGAGCTCCACGAGATCTAAGAATGGCAACAACATTTTCAATCAAGAATTGATAGGTCAGTAGGCAGTGTTTTAATTCATGTTGATCTGTTTTCTCTACTTTAACGTACTCTGGAGCAGGTGTGCAGCATAAGTTGCCATGGCGATGTAACCCGGTAACAGGTGAACCACTGTTGTGACACTGAAAACCCAGGGTTCAACCTGAGTTAGTTCTGTAACTCCAAATCGTGTTTCATAGTATAGGCCTCAGTTAACTCTTCTGTTACTCAAAGTTTCTGTGTGTGTACACAACCAATACTTTGAACAATGTTCAAATGTATTTTTTAGACTGGAGACGATAATGTAAGACAATGTAAAGAAGATGATGTAAGTTAATGTACACCAAATTTATGCCTGACTCCTAAGTGCCAATTGTCCCCAAATGGAATAGGGTGTACTAAATAGGGTTCCACATAAGTCTATAATATTAACTATAACTAATGAATAACCATTAAAAAGAAAATAAAAATAAAAACAAAATGTTGCATATTAATAACAAATCCAACTGAGGATGTATTGATACTGTACATATTGTACTCAATTTAATTACTCCTTAGAGTGGTTACTTGGTGGAAAAACCATTAAAGCAGTGAATACTAATCCACCAACTTTAATCTAACAACTACCAACTCCACATATTTTAGAGAAACATACTGTTCACTCAATGGATTTATCAGCATTGCTCAAGCTCAGTAAATTTAGTTGGGAATCATTGATTCATGTTATAAAACCTGGTTTTAAATAAGTCAGGACGAAGACAAATTGCATCTGTCACATGCTTTGTAAACAACAGCTGTAGACCAACAGCTGCAGACTAAAAGTGAAATGTTTACATACGGGCAATTTCCTAAACAAATATAGTTACAAAATAATATTAAGTTATTGAAATACAAAATGTACAGACAGCTCTATATAAATAAATCATTTTATTTTTGTAATATTCCAACATTTAGAAAATATTATACATTGTTATGATTCAAGAAAATCGCAGACTTAAAGGGCAACCAAACTCACTTCTTTTAATGCTTGCTAATAAATGCAGCTGCTATTATGGAGTCAAACAAGAGTTGTCATGAGGGTGTAGTTTGATGTGTCTAGGGTAAGGGGACAATTTCCATTGCACACTTCTCAAGTCTTCTCTCATTGTTTTATTCTCAAAACTGGTTTGATGAGAGTGCTAGATGTCCTACCCCTCTGACATTCTTGTCCAATTGGTTTTGAGAAAGAGACGAGCAAAGACAATAGAGAATGTGAGGAATCAGTTTATCAGATATTCCTTGTGTTTTTTTAACGATTAGATTCAGCTTACTTGATTACTTGAGTGTTGCCAGCTGTGGGCATGTTCCGGAACATCCTCTGTGACATTGAATTTTTTCCTATCATCTTGCAAAACTATCATTTCCAGTATTATCCTATTTACAATTTGTTGTCAACACTTGCTCTTTAATTAACAAAGTTTGTCGATAGACACATTTGGGAGGCTAGTAAAATCTAATCTCACAAAGACAGTTACAGTGAATCGTAAACCTGAACAGTACATTTGCAATCAAAATGATGCAACGCCATTGCAAATCAGGTGTATTGTCAAAATGTACAGACCTTCAGCTGTTTGCAATTAACAAATAAAAAAAAGCATTTGAAATAGCCCAATACAAAAATGCATTAAGTGCCCAGCTAGCATGGAGCTGGCGGGATACAGGCGGACCTGCTCATTCGCCAACACTTCCACTGGCGGACCGCCCGTTAAACGATGAGCAAAAAGCTAGCGGACCGTGAGCTGTAACCGCCGGTGGTCCGCCAGCTCCATGTTTGCTGGGTGGATTCCCAAAATTCAACTGAAAAGGCAACTTATAATGATTTTACCAGTGTCAAAATGATTCATTAGTTGCACCAGGTGTGCTTGTGCTGGAACACATGAAATACCTGAAATTACTAGGGTTTTTTCAGTGTCGACTTAGACTGTATGTGAGACACATGGCTAAGTCAGAAGAATGGTTCAAAAAGATAAGAGAATAGATTATCACCCTAAACGAACAAGGAACAAGCTATAAAAAGATAGTAAAGGCACTAATTGTTTCCAGAGACACTGCTGGAAGCATAGTTCACAAGTTCAAAGTGAAGGGTAACAGTAGTTACATTACCTGGACGAGGCAGAAAAAGAAAGCTATCAATGGCTGCAACCAGATTTCTGAGCCGACAGCTTGTGAAAAAACGCTGAAAAAGACTTGCAGCAAGACATGGTGGCAACAAGCACTGAGGTTTCAGTGAGCACAGTAATGCGTGTACTACACGCAAAAGGTTTCCATCCCTGAACTCCAAGATAGACACCAATACTTACCCAAAAGCACAAGAAATATCACTCCAATATGCTCAAAATCATATAAAGAAGCCACAGAGGTTTTGGGATTTTGTTCTGTGAAGCAATGAAACAAAACTGGAACTTTTTGGCATGATGGATCAGCAGTATGTCTGGTGGATGAAGAATGAAGAATACGCTGAGAAAAATACCCTCCCACAGTCATGGTGGTGGCTCTGTGATGCTCTGAGGCTGCTTTGTATCATCTGGCACAGGAAACCTGTAGTGTGTGGATGGCTAGATGGATTAATTGAAGTATCAGGAAATCCTAGGCGAAAACATCATGCTGTTTGTGAGGAAGCTGAAGCTTGGGCATCATTGGACCTTCCAACAGGACAATGATCCCAATCATACCTCAAATTCCACCAAGGCTTGGCTGTTGAAGAGTTCCTAGAAGTTTCTACAATGGCCATCATAGTCATCTAACTTGAACCCCATAGAAAATCTCAGGTGGGATTTAAAGAATGTGGTTGCAACATGCAAACCTAAGAATATTACTGAACTGGAGGCAATTGCTCATGAGGAATGGATTAAGTTTCCTCAGAAATGTTGCCAGAGATTTGTGTCTGGCTATACATCTTGTTTGCAGCAGGTCATAACAGCAAAAGGGTGCTCTACTAAGTATTACAGATCCTTCACATGAAGGGATTGATACATTTTGTGACTGGAAGTTATCATTATCAGTTGAAATTGGGGAAACCACTTGAAGCATTTGTTGTGTTAAGGGCTGTTTCTAGCACTGGGGCTGACACGTTCGCCTGGCTACACTATATTATGTCGGCAACACAAACTCACATTTTTTAGTTTCAGAATTATAGTGCTAAATTTAAGTCATTGCAATAATCATTGTGAATTCATTACAAAGCTAGTGAATTGTAATCAAATACAAATGTATTTTGTGGAAAGAAACAATAACAGTATGTGATAAAAAAAACATTTAACATGTTTTCAATAACAATATTTAATTACAAACAGTAACAAATATTTTGTACACAGAATATTGATTATTATTAATATTGTCAGTGACTCACATGAAAACTAGAGTATGTTTTCCAACAATAGACAATGTTTGGCAACACATGAACATAGACCCACTAACTATCTATGCACTGAATAAACAATATTTATTGTCATGAATAAGGAGTGCTATTATTTTGAAAAGTAAAATCTGAGTTTATGTTACCAGGATAATATAGTGTTGCCAAGCAAACGTGTCAGACCCGGTGCTAGAAACGGCCCTGGTTGTGTTGAGCTATTTAAATTGTTTTGTTTGATTTGTTCTTTGTAAACAGCTGACAGTCTGTAAATTTTGTCAATAAACTTGATTTGCATTAGGGGTTGAATAATTTAGATTGCAAGTATACTATCTTCTGATTTGAATGAAATAAGAAGTGGATAAAATATTATAAAAAAAATAGTCACAGCTGAAGTAGCTGCCAAATACTGTACTGTATGCTTCCCCCTAAGAATTAACTTTGGAGAGTAAAGATATACATAACATTTTATTTTGCACTTTTTTCAATTTAGCAGGAAAGATGTTAGGATTTATAGATATCAAACAGCATCAATGCAGAGAGGGAGAGAGAGAGAGAGGCAGACCCAAGTCATGTTTAATATTTCTAGTAGCACTGACCCCCACTGATGTGAAAAGATCCATGATGAAATATTAATTGTATTTAGATTCTTAACTTAAAAGAAAGCTTTGATAATCATGCCCCTACTGAACACACATTGACTACATGACACTATTAAAGAATGGTTGAATGTCAAACTGTTTTACTAATTTGGAATAATGTCTGCCATTTTTTACATTGAAGTTTAGAGTACGTTGTGTACATCTTCATTTTAAAAAAAATGTAATCGCTTCACAATGCAAGGAGATGCCAAACCCTGTTCATGGGGATCTACCATCCAGTATATTTTCAATCCAACCCTAATTTAGTACACCTAGGGTTGGAGATTTTTTTTCAGTTAGTTGCTTTGAATAAGAACATTAACAAATGTAAATATGAGCTCACATAAGAGGGCTACACTAGAGCCCTGCAAGCCCATCGGGGCCCGACGGGGCCCGACAGGCTAAGCCCATTCGGGCCGGCCTCGGGACGTTATTTTTTTACAGATCGGGCTCAGGTCGGACTCTGGCTTATTTTAGCTTCTCTCCTTATTGTGCCCATAATATACATGCAGCAGAGCACATGTCACAAAGTGTGTATGAAATATGGTTATATGGTTATATATAATGAGCAGTGTAGAATCTGCAATCATATACTTTCATATGACAGCAAAAAAACGGGAACATCACATCTACAACGGCATGTCGAGCGCGGCTGCGCTGCAGCCAGGCCTGCC
Organism: Umbra pygmaea; assembly: GCA_016801145.1. Taxonomy (NCBI): domain Eukaryota; kingdom Metazoa; phylum Chordata; class Actinopteri; order Esociformes; family Umbridae; genus Umbra; species Umbra pygmaea. The sequence goes on from JACXGM010026331.1 coordinate 14,011, forward strand.
TTAACCTGCCATTAGGCCCCGGGGCTGAAAGGTTTTTGTAGGCCCCCCCCACAAAATATATAGACAAAGGGGTCGTGTCCGTACGAGGTGACCAGATCACTTGGGCCTACTTGACCATATAAGTCAGTGTAGAATATGTGTGGCATTAGACATTATTGTAGGGGACATGTGGGATAAAGGAGATAAAGTCCAGGTCTAGGGTTTAGACTGTTTATCTATGTGTATGTAAATGGACTGCATTTATATAGCACTTTTTTTCTGACCAATGGCCACTAAAGCACTTTACAGAGCCTCACATTCCCCCATTCATTCATACATTCATACATCGACGGAAGTGTCAGCCATGCAAGGAGACAGCCAGCTCGTCGGAAGCAGCTGGGGTTAGGCGTTTTGCTTATGGACACCTCAACACTTGGTCAGTAATAGCTAGAAAGAGCTACCAATTAATGACTAACCAGCACAGAATAAGCATTCTAACTGTATTGAGAGTATAAAAGGCCTATAGGACTTTTAGTTGGACCTCACATGACATCCCGTACACCCTGGACCCACTACAATTTGCATACCGCCCCAACAGATCCACAGACGTTGCCATCGCACTAACGGCACACACTGCCCTCTCCCATCTGGAACAAGGGAACACATACGTGAGGATGCTATTTGTGGACTACAGCTCAGCATTTAACACTATTGTTCCTGCTAAGCTCATTCCCAAGCTCAGGACCCTGGGTTTTAACACCTCCCTGTGCAACTTGATCCTGGACTTCCTAACGAGCAGACCCCATATGGTGAGAATGGGCAACCTCACCTCCGCACTGACCCTGAGCACCGGAGCCCCACAGGGCTGCGTACTCAGTCCCCTCTTGTACGCCCTGTTCACATATGATTGTGTGGCCACACACAGTTCTAACATCATC
>JACXGM010026332.1:0-14922 GCA_016801145.1 Umbra pygmaea
TCCCACTTTCCCCATGACCCTCCCACGAACGCATATTGAAAGCGCAACTTGTCTCTTGTCGCTCATGTGGCACGCAATCTGCGATTTTACCCAAGTGCGCCTGGTTAGTAAATAGCCCGCATTGGTTACGTCCGTCTTTGCGACCAATTAGCGCCTGAAAACAGGCGCAAACGGCTTGATAAATCTAGCCCACAGTGTTAAAAGGGGTAGAATAAAAAAAAATCTCAATTTTTGAGAGTGAAATCAAATGGTAATTTAAAACATAACATTTAATACAAAGTAAAACGCCTTGTGGGGCAAAACATAATCTGTCACTAACACACACAGACTCACATAGAAACAATACCTAACAGCTTGCAAACATCCAAACAGGAGTTATTAAATACCTACCAGTATTTAATTACAGATTGAGTACAGCTGGTTTGATTAATTGATGATGATCTATTGGACAGTGTAAACATGTGATAAAGTCAGCTGACTGGAGAAGCGGAAACAGAATCCAAAACAATATAGAAACTTTATGAAAACACAAAACACACCTGTCTGGATCCGTAAGGGAACTGTGACATATCAAATATCACCAACTCACTACACATCTATCACACCTGCATAATGCTAGATATGATTTATTCATTTCATTGTTTAATTACATTTACTGAGGAGAATGAACTTCACCTGACAAGCTTTCACTGCTTTGCAAACAGGTCAATAACGGAGCATTTCACTGTTCGTCTACAACTGTTGTTAATGAGGCATGTGATAAATAAAAATGTGATTTCATTTAAACTGCTGGGCTATCGATTATCGAGCAATAGTCATGAGTGCAGCTCCCTAACACACTGGAACAAACAATAAATACAGTCATATGACTGTTTAGTGAAGAATGCTTTCTACACTATGTATGATTCTAGTATGTAGGATTCGAGCCTAAATAAAGGAACTATGTTCTCTTTCCAGCTGACCAGCTTACAAACACTGTAAAAATATAATTCTGTGAAAAAATATTTATTGAATTTTTAAAATAAAAAACATTGTATATTTGATTTTGATTCCCTAACGCAACTCATCACATCCTCATTGAAATTCCTATCAAATTGCAAAATATGCATAGAGTAGGAAATCAATGTCCCATTTAAACCGATTTTTTTATTTCTCTAACTAAATGCTCTACAACATCTGGAAACTGATCACTGAAAGTGAAAGTTCTGTTTTAACTCCTAAATTCTAACAATTGTACATACAGCATTGTATGTAGAGTATTGTATGTACACAGTATTTTATGTACAGTACATACACAGTAGTGTAAAATCAGTTGTCACCCCCCTCATAGAGTACACCTGTCACAGTTCAAGGTAAGGAGGAGGCAGGCGCGTCTTCACAGTACATATATTTATTGGAAACACAAGGAAGAACTTGACAAGGACAAACAAGAAACATTAGGGACTACAATGATACATAACATGTAAAACAACAACACTACCTTAACACAAAACCAGACTCTACACTAAACATAACATAATAAGGAAGTTTACAAAACAGAACAACCACGTACCTTGACAAGGACAAAGAACCACACAGGACTCACAAACACTCAGAACTAAATACCATACTAACGAGGGAAGAAGGTGCAGGTGTGGACTAAACAGAACTGATTGGTTAATCAAAACATGTGACGGGATCATGTGACAAAAGGAGCGGGAAACAAAATCAAAACAAAACATATAGGGGAGAAACCACACTGTAGTGACACAGAACAGGCACAAAGACTATGGACATTGTGACAACACCCTATGTATAAAAATAGAACCATAGGCTCTCTTAATGATAACAATAAACAAATTACCTTAATATCTTGTTTTTTTTGTAATTTGTTTTATATGTCAGTTGTTCTTATTTCTTGTACATTTTGCAATAACAATAAAATGAATTTTTGAACATTAGTTCTCTATTGTTATACTTAAGGAAAGTATTATTTTTACGTTTACATTTTAGTCATTTAGCAGATACCCTTATCCAGAGCGACTTACATTAAGTACAGGGGCCTTTTTTCCTGGAGCAACTTTGAAGTGCCTTGCCCAAAGACACAACAACATTTGGCACAGTCGGGAATCAAACCTTCCGACTACAAGTATGACTCGCTAACCACTGAGCCATCTGACCCCCTATTATTATTTTGATGAAAGTTCTCTTAACTATGAGCCAAAACACATGAGCAACCGAAGGGTGTTTTTCTAAAGAGATAAGGGGCGATGGGGTATAAAAATGAATCTGAATAGAATGTATTGGTTGTTGATTATTTTTGTTGCAGGCATACAGTATTTGATTCAATAGTGCCACAGCAATATTGTCAGTGTTAGTAAATCTGATCTTGGTTCAAGGACGGGCCACCAGTGTGCAGTTTAATCAATTTTCAGAGGGATATTGTATTTATGTGTAATCATAACCCTTTATATTTCCATTGGCGAGGCAGACATTGCAGCATATAACCACCACCCCCTTACCCTCATGCAGTCTTGGCTTGTATTTATGTTTGTGCAATTTTAATTGTTCATCAAACTAATAATTACTTCAATGGTCTTGTCAGTGCTTTCATTGTGGAAGTTGAGGCTGAGATGCATGAAAAGTTTGACCATGCTCAGATTAATGTGACTACTAATTTAGGGGCCCTTGTTAATGTTCATTATCCCCTTTCTGCCATCACCGTCATCACCCTGACAGATAATGAACCAAACCACCACCCAATACCTGTCATATTTTAGCTAATCAGGTTCCACTGTGGCCCTGCATGTAAAAATAAGTAACCAAACCTGGAGTTCTCCAGGACGTCTCATTAGGAATCAGGGTGCATAACACAGATTGCACTCTTTTCTCTCTCGTGCACTCCATCTCTTCCTCTCTCACCTTCTCCTCTATCACATCATCCTTCTCAGTCTGTCTCCGCGAACACATTAATGATTCATGCTCACTGTGGATCACAAACTCAGACAGATGGTTGAGGCGTCGAGAGTAAACCTCTGCCATGTTTAAGTTCAGCCACTACAATGTAAATTCATTTGCTCGGGAGCTCAAACAGTTCCATGCCTTGACCACAGTGACAGACTTTGAAATCAGTCACACTGGTGATCTGTGCTTGTCGCAACTGATTTCATGTAAGTAACAAATCTAAGTTGAATTACATATTTTTTTATCTTCCTGAAAATTCAATCTGGCAGCTGTTTTTGCTGACAGACATTGACCAGAGATCTCAGAAACCTTCTCTTTTCACTACGCTGTCTAAAGTTCTAAATGTAGCAGGGCAAAGTGATATAAAGCCAGACAGTGCACCTTACAACTGAGATAGGTTTTTAGGAAACATTTTCAAAAGGTGAGGATTTTTATTATTGTGATAAACTCTCTAGGTACATTCATGGTGGAACAGATAGATATGGCAAAGGTACAGTATGGTAGAGTTACATACTACATCAGAGTAGCAGTCTAAGCAGTTTTCTTTACTGCACTTTACTCCTGCAGCATGGTTTAATCAGACCCACGGCCCTTTCAGCAAAGGTTATTCCCCACTCTCTCTATCCAATACACAATAAAGGCTGAAATATATTTAAAATACATTTTAATGAAATAATATTTACATGTGATTGCTTGTGAATTCATGTAATATTAACAGGCTATATTATATCATATCATTTGAGTTTCAGTGCATTTGGTGTGATATGTATAATAGGCGTTTGTTGAATTATAGCCACATATAAATTATTGTTGAAATATTATAACAGACAGAGATAATGGGAAATCTAATGGAAGCTAAAAGATTTGGCACACACTACATTTCACCCAGAGCATGCTTTTGGAGACAATGGGAGAATTTGCAGAAATTACAGATTGGTTTAGCAGATTTTATTTTTTCCTCAATGGGCTCCTAAGAAGAATCAGAGGATTAGATGGAAACCAATTTTTCATAAAAGCAACATCACAAGAAACAGTTGGGAGTCTGGTCAATTAAAATGAATAATTGATATTAACAGCATGATGTAAAATTTTACTGTTGAATGACGTCTAAATATGGTGATCCTTATACGTCAATACTTACACCATCTCTGATCGGCATCATTGTTAATCAACACACAATCCTGTGTAGTGTTGAGGACTGAGTCACAATGAACTATAAGTAAGCATTGATTATACTGAAAATGTACTAGTATACGTAGTTGTTGGTATGAATTCCTAATTCCCTGTAATCCTGCCTTGTCTGCAGCTCCGCAAATGCTTGGACAGACCTGTGGCATAGCAAAGGGCATGCACATGTTTCATCCAACCAAATGTTGCCCAGCCGTCGATTCTTTCCGCACTGCAAATCCAACACTGAAGCATTTAGTCTGATCATGCACAGGATTATTACGTTCACCGACTATACTTTCGCGATTGAACCCGCAGGCACCCAAACTGGACACAAGGGGCCCTAATTTGCACCCAGCGCAATTGACTTTTTACATCGTCCGCATGTATCATTCCTATTTTGCACACGACGCACAGGGGACTTTTCCCTCCACAGACGCGCGTTGGTAAATTAGGGAATGAACTTGCACTCCAGGAGGTGGTTCTTGTCACGAATATGCAGGGTGTGGTGGAGAGAGTGAGAGACTGAAGCAGACAGATGGTGGATTGTGGTTTACTTAAGGTTGATTAAAATACACTAACTCATAGTTGCCGGTGACAAATGATGGCGAGTCACACAACGAATATACATATATTTCCTTAGCTATACTTATGCTCTTACAGTGGCATAGACACTGACGCTAACCTACATATATATCGTATACATAAGAGCTCAAAGCCATCAGCACTCTTTTCACAACATGAGTAAACGTCCTGGACATTCGAACACCACTGTGACAATTTATAATGATACGCGCCCACCGCTCATTCACCTGGACTAATATAGGGACTGATATACCAGCTGGATGTAACTAGATTAGACCAAATCAGTCCCCACTAGTACCAGGTGAAGGCACCACTTACACAACCAAAACACATCTAACAAGAACTCAAAACAGTACCTTACTGGATATAAACACATGTTACTGGATAATAAACATGTTACACGGGTCCAATCTAAGTCTCTTATTTCTGCCACACCAGTTAAAGTCCTGCCAAGGTGTGACAGAAAAGAAGAGGCGTGTTCCAGTGCAAACATTCTCTGGTGCTATTTTGCAGTTCCCGAAAACAATTCCACCACAGACCAGGAAACACCTAGTTAAAAGTCAGTGGCGTGTTATTCAGATGCTAATTTAAGGGTGTATGCTTGGCAAAATTAGTGTGTGCACAACGCACATACACTTTTCTCCTCTCATCTGCACAGATGCAGCAGTTCCCATTATTGCATACATAATTACAAGGAATAATTATACCACATGAGTGAAATCATTGTGGTGTCCAAAGATGTGAAAAAATAGGCATAAATCTAGTGTACACATATACCTAAATTATTCAGGCTGAATTATTTGCACTGAAATACATCAACTGCAAGGGAACCCCTTCAATCAACATAAATGTAATTTGCGATGCTAATAGTAAAATCAACCATGTCTTTGTGAATTACCCTGGCTCAAGCCATGACTTATCTATGCTGGCAAACCCTGCCATTCCTGTTATCTTCCCACCCTTGATTGGGTGGCTGTGAAGGGGACAATGGCTATCCGTTAAAGACATGGCTGGACACCATTTATGATGCCAGCAACAGTGGGTGAAATGCTGTTTAATCAAAAACACACACAAACACGCAATGTAATTGAACAAACATTCGGCATACTGAAAATACGCTTCAAGTGTTTGGATAGGACAGGAGGCACTTTACAGTACAGTCCTCAAAAATATGCAGCACTCTTTCCATGAATCATGGATGTGTTAATGAAATAAATGTGGAAAAATTAGAGGACTTAAGGAGATGTGATGTTGAAATGCATGCATGTGCCGTTGCCACTTAACCAAATTTGGGCTGGAATCATGGGGTAGTACCCCTTTAGGGTCCCTGAAGGTTGGAAAACAACCTCAGCAAAGTGTATAGTAGTTTCTGACTGACCTTTTTTTTCTATGGTACAAAATGAAGAACCATGCCTTCCGTAGCAAAATCATCTTCATGCATGACAATGCACCATCTCATGCTGCAAAGAATACCTCTGTGTTATTGGCTGCTATGGGCATAAAAAGCAGCGAAACTCATGGTGTGGCCCCCATCCTCCCCTGACCTCAACCCTATTGAGAACCTTTGGAGCATCCTCAAGCATAAGATCTCTGAGGGTGGGAGGAAGTTCGCATCAAAACAGCAGCTCTGGGAGGCTATTCTGACATTCTGCAAAGAAATTCAAGCAGAAACTCCCCATAAACTCAGAAGTTCAATGGATGCAAAAATTGTGAAGGTGATATCAAAGCAGTCCTATGTTAACATGTAACTAAAAGATATGTTTGTGATTTGTGATTATTATCTCTCACGTGGATGCACTGAGCAGGCTAGAAACTGAGCAATGGGGAGCAGAGAAAAACAGTCAAAAGACCTGCATAATAAGGTATTGGAACTGTATAAAGTTGGATAAAAACATATCCAAAGCCTTGCAAATGCCAGTCAGTACTGTTCAATCACTTATTAAGAGGGGCAAGATGTGCAAAAACTGCCAGAAGAATTGTTCGGGATACAAAGAAAAACCCATAGGTAACCTCAGGAGAAAGACAAGGCTGCACTGGAAAAAGCCGGTGTGGTTGTTCCAAGGAGTACAATACAATGATACTTGAACAAATATAAGCTGCATGGTCGAGTTGCCCGAAAGAAGCCTTTACTGCGCCAGTGCCACAAAAAAGCCTGGTTACATATGCCCGACAACACCACGGCATGCCTCACAAACTCTGGCACAGTGTAATTTGGAGTGACAGGACCAAAATAGAGCTTTATGGTCACAACCATAAGTGCTCTATTTGGAGAGGTATGGCATGGTGGTGGCTCACTGATGTTTTGGGGGTTTGTGAGCTCTAAATTGGTATTCTTGATGAAAGAACATTTTTATGGAAATAATAGTTATTTCAGGAAAGTCCTATCTAGCGCACTAGTAAGGACAAAGTGCTAGCTCGACCCTGCTCTCCCTGAGTGAGAAGGTCAAAGGTCAAAGGTCAAAGTTGTTTATTTATCATATGCATCGGATAACATACATCATCCTATGCAGAGAAATTTCTTTTGACATGGCACGGCGATTCTATGCAGTGGGCTTATAAACAAGAATTTACAACAATCAAGAATTTTAAAATAATAATGACAATAGTAATAATAATGATAATGATAAAACACTAAAAAAGCTGCCCAATGGCAGAGATGGTAAAATAATTACTTCAAGCGATTTAGGAATATCAACCAATTATATATATATTCATCATTGTTCCTCTTTAAAGAGTTTGTGGTCTGCTTCAGGTTTAAAAAAACAAATCTGCTCTCTTTGATAGAAAGTGTGGGACTTACAGTGAGTGGTGGTTCTCATTGATGTAGTGTTGTCTACATACTCTAGCGGGCATACCCTTGCTCCAGCCCCCCTGGAAATGCATTTTCACATAAGGTGATCCCAAATCTGATCCTGACCCCTAGTTTAGAAACAGCTGACCTAGCCACTTTATTTCAATTTTCTCATAATGTAAGAAGACAAGTTTATTTGAAGTTGTATATTGCCCATACTACCATGAGCCAAATGTTTTACATTTAAGTAGGTACGTGACCTTAGTAATTCATCCCTCAACATTCTCTATAAGCAATCTCCCATGGGCACAGTCTGTAATATATACAGCTCTGGAAAATATAGAAAAAAACAAACACTAGAAAATCATCAGTTTGTCTAGGACAGGGTCATGGCATCTGCTGAAACTGTAAAAACATATTTACTCCCGATGAAAAAAAATAAATAACTGAAAACATTTACAACAGTGCTTGGGCACTGTTATTACTTTGATTATTTAGTTAGCGTACAATATGGCTATATTAACATATAAACATAAAAGGCTTTTAAAGATGATGCTGTAAAATAGGCTGTTATTGTATTTTTTGTTTAATAAACTCAGCAAAAAGGAACCTTTTTTATAATTTGTAAAAAGTTAAATTACTTGAAAGATTTTTATTGTAAAGTGTTCAAACGATGTTTACATGCTTGGTAATGAACTATAAACAATTAATGAACATGCACTTTTGTAACGGTTGCTAAGGCACCAACAGTTTACAGACGGCAAGTTAAGACAAGCTGCAAGGAGGCATGAGGACTGCAGATGTGGCTAGGAAAATAAATTGCAGTGTCCATAGTCTAAGACGCCTAAGACAGTGCAACAAGGAGACAGGAAGGACATCTGAAGATCCTCGCAGTGGCAGACCATGTGTAAGAACACCTGCACAGGATTGGTACATCTGAACATCACACCTGTGGGACAGGTACAGCATGGCAACAATAACTGCCTGAGTTACACCAGGAACGCACAATCCCTCCATCAGTCTTCAGACTGTCCGCAATAGGCTGAGAGAGGCTGGACTGAGGGCCTGTAGGCCTTTTTTAAGGCCTACCCGGAAACAACTTTGCCTATGGGCACAAACCCACCTTCGCTGGACCATCCAGGACTGGCTTAAAGTCCTCTTCACTGATGAATCATCGTTACTTATTAAAATGTACTTTTACAATTTGTAATTACAGATTACAGTAATCAGACTACTTGTAACAAATGTAAAAGTAACTTCTTACCCAACTCTGGTCTCAACCGGGGTGATGGTCAGACTTTGGTTTATCATCGAAGGAATGAGCTGGATTTGGAGGTGGAGGGTCTGTCATGGTCTTGGGCAGTGTGTTACAGCATCATCGGTCTGAGCTTTTTGTCATTGCAGGCAGTCTCAATGTTGGGCGCTACAGGACAGACATTCTCCTCCCTGATGTGGTAGCCTCATCCTGACATGACCCCGCAGCATGACAATGCCACCAGTCATACTGCTTATTCTGTGCTTGATTTCCTGCAAGACAGGAATGTCAGTGTTCCGCCACGACCAGCGTACAGCCCGGACCTCATTACCATTGAGCACCTCTGGGACTTGTTAGATCGGAGGGTGAGGATTAGGGCTAGGGCCATTCCCCCCAGAAATGTCAGGTAGCTTGCAGGTGAATGAGTGTGGTAACATCTCACTGAGGTGTCATGTACCCCTTTTTGACCAAAGACAGAACTGGAAAAGTTGGGTTCTGGTGCCTATTTTTACGTCGTTCTCTGGGCTCTCTAGTATGTGGAAATACAAACAGGTCCTGCGAAGGTTTGCAAGTTGAACCAACTGTGAACCAGCACCAGTTCAGAACCAAAGCCAGCTTTGTTCTAAATGAGGTAATTGAGAAACATGGGAAGGTAGCCAAATCTGATGTCAAGTATTCAGCAAACCTAATTTGAACCTGAATTTAAATGCTGAAATAAATATGTCCAACAGAATTCCTGCCAAAACAGGAAAATATAAGAAACTGAATCCAACATTATTTTGCCTATGCAACATAACTCCGCAGCATGTATCCCTAGCAGCTGACACAGACCATCCTTTGAATCATTTCTTCACACTACTCCCATCCGGCCGCAGATACAGAGCACTGAACTGGACCAAAGCCTATTTTAAAAAGAATTGTCCCCACCGCCGTCCCAGTGCTGAACAAACTGTAATACTGCTACCTACACCTCAGTTGCTTTGTAGTTCTCTCACTTGATGTGTTCGTGAGTGTCTTATGAGATCTGTATATGTTTTTGTATATGTTACATGTTTTATGTGTTCTCTTTATATGTGTTGTTGTACTATGGAACATGAAAAGATGTGTGGAAATGATTATCCCTATGGGACAGTAGATAGACAACAATAAGCAAATTAATCAACAATAAGCAAATTAATCAATATTACTATACTCTACAATTACTATACCATATAGATCTATAGCCTATCATATAATTCCAAATGTCCCTAAAAACTTTGCCTGATAAACTTGTTAGCAGTAGGCATAATACCATATATTACGGTTTTCACCATAGGTCTTCATAATCTAAAGTACTAGTACTTAAACACAAATCTATTACATTCATTGCTAATATATTTTTAGTGAGGACAAAAAATGTATTGTCAATAAATAACACTCTTGATAATAAGCCTTTTCATAATATTTAGCTGCATGCTTGCTATGATTTGGCTAAAGTTAACTTATGGTGTCTTACCTGTTGACTAAATCTGGGTTTAGTAAATCAGAAATGTATTTGCTGTCTCTGATGTGCGCAGGCTAGTTTCAGGCAAGAGAAGTGAATGCACTGCCCGAAAGATCCCGTGCCAATGTGCGGTGCCGATTTTCAGTTTATGAAAAGTTTGCACATATCCATGTACAGCTGCACTTAAAGTGTGAATTAAAAAAAGCAATGTTGTAAGCTAATTTATACATCCACTGAACTTCTTGTATACTGATCAATATGGATTACAAATGTAAAGATTTAATAAAAAGTGAATGTATGCTTTGATATTTGGGGTACAAAGTGAGCATACGGCGTACTACCTTTTAAATGTGGTTTAGTGTGTTCAGTATTTATTTGACATTCAAGAAATGTTCAACTCAGGTAGAAAAGACAGCCCATGTGCAAACTTGAAATATACTTACATTAGGCAACGTAACGTTCTAACTAGCCTATCACAAGAAATGTAGGAGTGGTTCTGATGCTCATTAGCTATTGGGCATTTTTAAATGTAATACATTCTTTAATAGGAGGGTTAGCCAGGTTTGAAACGCTTTCCTTTATACGTGGTGAACTAATACAGTTTATAATATGCTGTCTGTCCACTACTGTATACAAATCAGTCAAGAGTTAAAAAGTGAGAATACACAATTCCAAATGTAGAAAAAATGAGTATATGGCGTATTCCAGTGTATACCTCCGACTACACCACTTAATTTTATATACTTTGAAACCTGCTGTGTAAAAAAACCTAAATAAGGTTATAATCAGTAAGTGCAGAAGATTACACTGCTGAATGATGTACCTGCATAGGTGTAGAAAGTAGGGGAGACCGGGGGCAATTGTAGCAGGGGGCAATTTTAACACACTCAATTCCTCCAGTTAGACACAAGCCAGAGTGAAACTTAATTTCAGAGTGCAACATAATCTCTTAATGTATTTGTATTATTATACAGTAGAATAGATTTCTTCATTTATTTCACAGCCTTATTTGTTTTATTATCCTACTGTAAGAAAGCTGGGAATTACGGCTGTTTGAAAGGAGCCGGATCTTATGGCTCCGTTCTATTAAAAGAGCCGTTCAAAAGAGCTGTTCATCTTTCTTTTGGGGGGAGGGTCGGTGGCGGTGAGTACTTGTTTTAACTGTGAAAAAATCGCTAGGATAATGATAGGGTACGATTTGGAGATTTAAACAGACGCCCCACAAATTAAATTTCATTTTGCATGTGAGGACTAATTTTAGAGCACGAAATTACTTGTATCGCCAGACCTAATGTCATTGATTTCCATTGTAAACGTTATAGAAGGTGACAACATATACTGCTCTGTCACTACTTTTTACTTTTACTTTAGTAAATATTTCCATAAGTACTTGTACTTTTACTTGAGTACAGATTTTGGCTACTCTACCCACCTCTGCTCGCGGTTACCATGGAAATGTTTACTGAGCCTGCAAAAAGACTTTGTTTCCAACTCTGGCAAGCTGCCCAACATGGTGCATGTGTCGTAGCAAAAAATGTAGATAGTTAGAGAACTGTAAATATGTTTACTGAGCTGTAGATTACATGATGTTTCAAGGAGTCCTAATCTATGCCAAAGATATTTTTCATTGTCATGAAATCCAGGTATCAAATGAAAATGGTCTGGAATTTCTTGGTCTTAATGTAACACTGTTGTTACACATGTAATTTGTCCTTGTAGTCATTTACAGACCCCCTTCATCAAATATTGATTTTTATGAAAAACTTAATAATGTACTGAAAGAATGGAATTTTAAGAAAGAGCTACTCATCATGAGTGATTAAATATAAACCAGGAGGATAAACAAAATAGGAAAAATCTGAAAAAGGTTATGGATGAGATGGATTTACAGTAACACAGGTAATTCAAGGGCCCACAAGAATAATTAATTCCACTAGTAGGCAGATTGATCTAGCTTTTAGCAACAGACCTGAGATAATATTAAAATCGTTCGATATGCTAACAGGACTGTCTGATCATAATTGCATTGTAGTGTCCAGGAAACTGAACAGTAAGCGGTAAACCCATGCCTGCAACAGAATCTCATAGAATTCCAAGGAATGAGCTAAATAATTTCCAATAATTTTCAATCCAACAGGTAAACTGGAATGAGCTTTTAACAGGAAACAAATATGAACAACATTGTCCAACATTTTCAAACAAATACAATAACAAGAATAGGTTTTTACAATTTACCCGTAAGATTAAACATAAGGCCAAAAATAACAAGTCTCCCTTGGGTAAATAATAATACTATTAAACTGATGAGAGATCAGAAAGTGTGTGATCTTGCTCGAAAAAACTCCATATCGAAACAATACTTCAACACGAAAATTATCACTTCGTAATTTTAAGAAACAAGGTAGTGAAGGATATTAGAAAAGCCAAGTTTTTTTTATTGCTGCTTTAAATGAGGCCAGAGGAAATGCTAAAATGATCTGAAGCCAATTGAAGAAACTGACAGGGGAACATCACAGCAATGGAAACATACTTGAAATTAACCATAATGGAATTTTCTCAATACATCAATTATTAATCTCTCAATATTATCTGGAAAGTTTCTGAATGCATGGAAATCATCTATTAGTACTCCAATTTTAATTTTTTTTCCTTTCTGCTGAGAAATGGGTAGCTGAGCAGATAGTTTTCCATCTAGAAAACAGTTCCACCTCTCTTCACCTTATGCAGTTTGGCTTTAGAGCCAAACACTCAACAGACATGGCTAATTACCTCTTTAGAAAAAATTTAATTATCTCTGGATTTGGGCGGAGTTGTAGGTGCAGTATTTCTTGATTTTAGGAAAAAAAAAAGTTCTCCTTATCAATATATCAAATTAAATTGATTTGATGCAATGGCATGGGTGTAATCTTATTTAACAAACCGGTATCAGTTAGCCTGGAAAAATCCGGACCCATATCCTAAGGATTAAGGGTCTGGCATTGAGTAATGAAAATGACCCAACTCGAGGGGCGGCACCAATCATGCATTTGAAAATATCACTGTACGCAATTGAATAACACTACAATCAATCACCAGTGGGTTTTTGCTGAGCCCCTATGGCTAAGCCCCATACGTTTAGCTACCAGCGGAGCTAACTGGTAGATTAAACCCTTGCCGTATCCGGTCGGCAAAACAGCAAAAACGTCCTTCTTAAAAAGGAACGATTCGAACGCGGTCTTCTGTTTCTCTTTTAGACAAAAAGCCAATTCTTAACTCGTTCATTGTATCGGCCAAAGCTGTTTCAAACAACTGGTGTTCATCCATAGCGATCTTACAATGTTTACTAATGACTTTGAGGTTTCAACGCTGTCGTCATCTGTTTAACACGCCTCTGGACCGCCTATATCTGACACACCGATGTGATTGGTGCAGCTCAGCTACAAGGGCATAGTTAATGAGCAGCATTACTCGGTGCCAGAGTAACTCTCTGAGCAAATTCAAATTGTGCTCTCGCAAGAACTCTGGATCTCCAGGGTAGGCCTCAGTCAGTCTCAATTGATAATCATAGATCCAAGTTTGTGCAGTTACCTACTGGTGTACTGCAAGGATCCATCCTTGGTCCACTATTGTTTAGCCTATATATTAACGGCCTTCCATGTGTTTGTCCTGAGGTTGAAACCATAATGTATACAAATTAGAGTGTTTTATCTGTACATGGCAAATCCAAAGCAGATATTGCAGCTAAGCCTACCAGATCTATGCCTCAGGTTATAACATGGCTACGAGCATGTTGCCTCCTAAATGTCTCTAAAACAGTTAGCATGTTTTTTTTGCAAAACCAAGAAATAATGTCGAGGGTGAAAAATTACAGATTGTGAGTGAATTTAAATACCTTGGGGTGCTTATTGATTAAAACCTCTCATTTAAGTCACATGTTGAAGAAATTTATTTTATACATTTTTATTCCTTTAGAAATCACATGTCTACAGAGGCTGCCAATATGTTTTTACACTCTATGATTTTCACTCATTTTAACTATTGTCTGACAAGCTGGTCCCAGGCCAACTCTAGCATACTGAAACCACTTGAATGACTATCCAAACAAGTCATAACAATTCTAGATGAAAAAATGAAGATTTTCCATCACTGCTCAATTTTATAAAGGTACCAGCTGTTGAGCTGGGGAGACCTAATAAAATATGTATATGTAAGCCTGGTATAAAAAGTCACTCAAAACCTAGCTTCACTGCCACTTGCTATCTACATCAACAGAAGAACAAATACCGATCGAGTCACAAGGGGATCCTCAAGAGGAGACTGTGTTATTCCGTGGTGAAAAAAGTCATTTTAGTCAGTCAATTCAATCCCATTCCATATCAGACAAGACAACACATACAGTAACATTTTACTAAGCTGCTGAAACAATGGATGGTCAGTAGATATATATGTCAGCACTTAAATTACTTATTATGGATATATTTTGTCAGTTTGTAATGTATCTGTGCTGTGTTTTGTGCTGTCAGTGTAGTGGAAGTTTAAAGTGTTTACAGTACAGATATGCAGATATTAAGGGCTTTCAACCTGGTTGGCTACCCCACACCTATTCCTTCCCGGAGTTGCTTCTTTAGAGACGCAAATACAGAGGATGCAGGGAGGTGTGAAGCATCACCCCTCTTCCTTGAAGACACAGCCTGAATGTAAAGACCAACGGAACACCTA
>JACXGM010026333.1:0-14937 GCA_016801145.1 Umbra pygmaea
CACACACAGCATATCAGCCAGTGAACATGACAAACACATGGCTACAGCTGTGAACCACTTTGCATGGATCCAGTGAACATGACAAACACATGGCTACAGCTGTGAACCACTTTGCATGGATCCAGTGAACATGACAAACACATGGCTACAGCTGTGAACCACTTTGCATGGATCCAGTGAACATGACAAACACATGGCTCCAGCTGTGAACCACTTTGCATGGATCCTGGGCAGCACTTGGGACAGTGTCAGTGGTGACATTAAAAGTTGAATGATGCAGAGAATGACCACACCCTTTATTCAGTATGACAAGAACACTCATATCTACTACCCCAAAACATGGCGTTAAGGAACCAGTAAATACTGTATTTCATCCACCATGAAAATCAGAGTAATTTTGTAAACCCCAGATCTCAATGACAAGGTAAAAATCTAAGAATTGTGTTTGATTTGTGTTATCATCTAAAAAATATAGCATTTAGCTTCCCTGTTCATTGATGCAGATGTACAGATACGTCACTCAGTGTCTGTTTTTCAAAATGTCTAAATCACATTCCCTAATGGATTCAAGAGGCATTTCTTATTATGACTTCAGTTTAAACAGTGTGAGGGGCATGATATTGAAAAAGTAGCTTTTCCAAAAATATTTTATAGCGCCACCATCTGGTCAATCAGTGCAATTATTTGGCAAGACACATTGACTCAGGATTAGCCAGAATCTGACCGATCCATTGTCCCCTCGCAGTGTTTGGGACTACAGCACACAAAACCAATAATCTGTCCATGGTCATTATGCAGTAGAGAACCTGAAACCTGACCTTCAGCCTAATAAGCAGCCTGAGGGGCCATTTGGGGCCAATTCCATTCAGTCAGATTGGCATGATTCGATTTACCATATCCATTATTTCAACAATGTGCCCAAAATGCAATTATGATCAGTGTTACAGTGGCAGAAAATTTGTGGGAGGCTTAGGGTGGTAATGTGTGATAGGCTGCTGCCTCCAAAAGCACAGCTCTCAAACTAGCCCACTGACAGCAAAAACTCTGTCCTCTACCTTTCCACAATGTGTCTGGTAAAAAAAGAATATACAAGTCCGGTAAACAAATCTTAAAATATTAATTGGGAGGTGAAATCTGATTGCCAGTTGTGGGTAAAAAAATCTGTTCATTATAGTTTAATGCATTTTTCCACAAAAGGCGAGAATATATAATATCCTTGAATTTATTCCTGACTACGAAACGATGATTTAAGCAGAAACTCTTACCCAGAAAGACGGGGTATTGGAATTTATCCCAAAACTCTGCTGTTGAAAGCACCATGCTCTGCCAGCAGGATACACATGAGGTTATGATGCTATATACAGTCTTAAAAAATGGTTCTTCATTTCTCCCCATAGGAGAACACCTTTATGGTTTCCAGAATAACCCTTTTTGTTTCTATGTAGACCTCTCAGTGGAAATGGTTCTATACTGTATGTATATGTATGATTAGTTATGTAACCAAATACTGTTGTCACTAAAACAAAAAAGGGTTCTTCTGGGAACCATGAAAAAGGTTGTCCTATGTGGAAAACTGAGGAATATTTTTTGGATTCTGTTTTAAAGAGTCTATTAATGGATACAGTATAATGCTCCTAATGACTGTTAGCCTACTTAAAATGAAGATTTATAACAATTTATTTGTGCAGATGGCTTAATTGCAAGTTAATTTATGAAGTCAGAAAACACTTTTTCCATTTGTGAATGTCAGATAATATACAGCAAATTGAATTACAAACATTCTTTAAAGAACATTCTGGTATTAAGATTTCATTTAAAGGACAGCTAGCCTACCTTACGGTGGTCACAAGTTCAAATGTAAATATGGCTAATCCGAAAAAGCCTACAGTATGGAATCAGATATCATTCCGTACTAGAACTCCAGCATGAGACAAAGCAAAATCCCAGAGCACTGCCCAGGATAAGAATTTATATAATATAATATGGCGCTCTCCAGCGACTCCTTGTGTGCAGATCGGGCGCCTGTGAGTACAATTGCGGACGTATAGTTAATGAGTGTTTATTCCTTCCATGAATGAGGTGATAAAATACTTCCATGTAGGACGAGCAGTGTGAGAAGAATCGGACATGTGGTTGGATGAACCATGTGAGCGCCCTTCACCACTCTACACCTGTTCACTCTACACCTGAGTTGCAGAGCTGCCAATAAGGAAGGGTTAGAAGTAACTGGACAAGACCGAATGAGAGAGGAGAAAGAAAACGATAAAAAAATGTAAAGAATAGCTTCAATTCAATTGTTTGTGTGACCTACATGACATGTATAAAGTTGAAATTTCACCTCTGAAATAAAAAATAAAGATAAACATTCCAAACATGCGTGTATTCCATGTCAACAATTTAGTTCCTTAACTCAGTTCCTTACTCGAAAAAGCGGACAAAATCAGAAGACTTTTAGCCCTCCAGGACCAGGTTTAAATAGCACTGCAGCACATACATCATCTGACCCTTCTGGGAATTGAACTGATAACCCTGGCATTTTGAGAGCCCTGCTTTACCAAAAGTTCTACATGGAAAGCTTCCCTTTGAGTTAGTGATCTAACTTCCAATTGAAGATGTTATAACATTGGCCAGCCGGGACACCATCCCAGAAGCCCACAGCGTGCACTGGACAATTTATTAACCGCCTGCTGATGGAGTCTGTCTGATGTGTGGTGGAATTATTGGTTCTGCCAGGGTTTGCCATCTCATCAAGCTGAACAAGAATAGTTGGGACAGTGTTTGCTCTTAGGCCCCCCTGCCTCTTAGGGGTCTTCAGAAGATACATTACAGGTCAGCAGTGGGATGAAATGAAAACGGGGGCTGGAAGTTCGCCAGAGGCTTAGCTCTTCCACTCAGAACAACACAATTGGGACGGTGGCCAGAGCCGCACTAAATCCAAGCTTCGTTTAGTGTTTTGATGCATTTCCGTGAAAACCAACTTTACGCCAACTGTATTTGGTTTGCCAGCGACTCACAGGTCATTCTAATGACCTGAAGTAGTATTCTTAAATTGAAGCTGTTTAACGTTAATTCTTGTAATCTCTAGTAATACTCATATTTTCACATGCCACAGGGACTATGCTTTTTCTTCATGTCCCACTCGCCTGAAATATATTTATATAATATAATATATATATATATACACATGACATGTCAATTCATACATTTTACTCCTATGAATCTAACTGTTTAGCATCTGATGTGTTTAGGACTAAACACGGTCCCTACAAACCATGTTATTAAAGGTGAAAATTTAAAAATAAAATATTTAGT
This sequence comes from Umbra pygmaea, assembly GCA_016801145.1. Classification (NCBI taxonomy): domain Eukaryota; kingdom Metazoa; phylum Chordata; class Actinopteri; order Esociformes; family Umbridae; genus Umbra; species Umbra pygmaea. The sequence continues at coordinate 3,313 of JACXGM010026333.1, forward strand.
GTTTCCACTGCCTCCAGTGCACATGCACAGCTACAGCAAGGATTTGAATCCTGCCCTCAGTGGTTTTCCCACAGTCAATCAATTACAGCATAAAAACTGCCAAAAAAAAATCTACAAACTTGTCACCCTACAAACAAAATTGCGAAAAGTGTAGTGTCCTACACTCCCAAAGAAAAACAAAGATAATGTAAACAAGCCAAACCTTGAATTGATATCATGTAAACATCACAGAGATTCCCACAATGCCTTAAGCGCATTGCTCTGTTATTGCACCATGTTCCTTTAGTGCTCCATCTGGCCCCGTTATATCAAAGCTGGAAATGCTCTCTGAATGCTGATGGTAAACTCTGTTCCAGAGACTCCACTTCTGCAGACTCTCATGGGTTCAGTTGTTTGTTACAAGTCCCCCCATGAGACAGCCTGTGCATGGACACTGAGGTGCTGTGGCATTGTAGACTAAAACCCAGACTGGGTTCATTGGAGCATACAATAGAGTACATTTTTAAAACCTTTTTGCAATGAACAAGGTTATAGTCAAGATAAATAGTGTCTCCTGTTTCATTCCGCATTCTTCAGTTTGGTGCCTAATGAACACGGCCCGGGCTACCAAGGAAATGTCACTCAGATGTTTCAGGTGTCATCTTGATTGGCTCCCGTCGCCTTTTGTCGCCAAGCTACCATTCCTTACCACAGACATGATTATCAGGTGAAAAACAGGCAGAGGAAGACTCATTAAACACTCGACTGCTTCTGACGTGCAGAGCAAGTCAATCACGGTTTAATCAGGAATTTAATGATTAAGTGTGCTTCAAGAACTGTCAAAACAAAGGTGCTAAAGGTAAAAGTGAGACAGTGAGAGGGAGCAGCTACGGCAAAGATAAGAACATTGCATTAGCTTTTTTAATAATTTTGAAAGCCAGACGACTGTCTTCTAAATGTGTTTAGTCTGAGCTCAGGGCCAGCCGCGCACAACTCTTTGTTGTGATCGTGTTAAAGTGGATAAGCCTAAAAGTTGTCTGCAGTAAGTGGCTAATCCATGGGAAATTGGTGGAGAGACATGTCTCTCCAAAGCTAGCACAAAGATGTGACAGCTTGTCCTGTGGGCCTATTAACCACAGCAGCAATCAAGGCGTTTTTCTGGATTGTTTTGTCTGGTAAAAAGCATTCATAATGACATGCTTTAGAAAGTCTTTCAGAGAAAATATGAAGATGGTAGGGTCGGCGTGAAGGACAGCGGTGCTGTAAAATGTGTCCTTTATATTGTAGAGGGACTGCCTGCTACGCCATCACCCATCTTCTGTTTCTTCAACATTGTATGTAAATGTATAACCACTTCCTAAGCATATATGAGCTGGTTAGTGGTAAAACAGTGGGAGATCACTGGTTGGTAGATTAAGCTGAGTAAGCCATCGCAGCAGGATTTTCTACTAGTCTTTTAAATCCATTGGTCCACTACACTATTTGTTCAATTGGGTGGAAGATTCTGGGAACAAGATGGGACTGTAACCCTCCATGCAGCAATATACAGGAAAAACAGACATCATATTCTACATCAAATTCTACATCAATAACATCTCATCAAGAATTCTCTTTCAAATCCAGACTTCTGAAGACTCTAAAATAAAATAATCTTAAACCGTTGGCCAATGACAGCAAGAACAATGCCCATTTTATGAATGAACAGCCATTGAATGCCTAATCCTCTTTCAATTAAAGACAAAACAAGTGAGTTATTTTTTAGGCTTAGAATAAATTACTGTGTAAACAATGGCTTCACAAAAAGCATTTTGTAAAACTCTCCTATTTGTGTTTACAACAAGAGAAAACAGTGTACAACTAGTCAAGACTCAACAGTTGTAAATGAGGCACAGTAACATTTGTCAATCCAATGTTTCGTGGATCTGAATCTGAAGTCCGGCACAATTAATACGATGCATTATTTAGTTATGTCGGATGGTACAGTTCTACCAATTACGCAATTATATATTGGTTTCCTCACATTTCAGCAATCGATTGAGGTTTGACTGTTTCCAAATTCTAGCATAATAAACCCCAAAAATTATATCAACATTTTGGATGGGATTGGTGCCACAAATGCTCAAATCGTAGCAGTGAAAAATATTGTGAGGGAAATATAACCATGAATTTTACAGTGCCTTGTTCATACAATACTAGCAGGGTAAGGCCCAAAGCCCTGAAAAGAATGCTACTCATTATACTAGGCATCCAGTTGTGTTATGACAGATCTGCCATACCAATTATGTTGACACTAGAGATTACCGTACATTCAATTACTCAACTATTTGGTTTATTTCCAAGCACAGTGTAAACAGTATAAGGATCCAAATGGAAAACAAATCTAAATCAAATTGTATAACTAAGGCAAAAATGTCTTTACCTAATTATTACTTAAACACCATATTGGTATAATATAATATGATATAGATACGAGAAGTTAAAGATAACCAGGTTTTTCATGGCCAGGAATGCAACATCAATAGCTAACGGTGAAATGTACAAAACAACATTAAGCCTAACTGTGACTGGATGTCAAAGTAAAGACAGTTATTGGCAAATGCACGAGTCATATTAACTCACAAAAGATGCATTGTTGTAAGCTAACTGCAGGGCAGCCACGTAGAGTTTTGGTCGTTGAAGAAACATATCCTCCTAAACTCATCCTACCAAGCTGTTCAGTTTCTCGCCCACTGTTAAACTAGGACGTTTTCACAGAAAGCTATGCTCTTATAGTGCAGTTAAGCTAGAGCTTGTAGACACCTGACCCACCACTAGGAGTCACTAGGTTGAAATGGGGTAAGGCAACTGTACCTACACCCATACCTCCCACTCCTTTACCGGAGACTCAGGCACCAACTTTAATTTCAATATTTGCTCTCCAACAAATGAAATTATACTGCTAAGTATCACAATCATTTTAGCCTGACAGTATCCCAGCGGTCAAATATTAAGAAACTGATCATGTCGTCAATCACACTTTCAAAACACTGAAAGAAGATGAGCAGCAGTCTGAATCATGTTATCACTAGCTGTGCTGACAGGCAATTATACCGGCACACCAGAGAAGACATGACAATTGCCATGCGGAAAAATTGAGAAACTGTTTTCTTTAGAAAATGTCAGCGTGACACAGTGCTCATTTAGAAAACGGTGGACACGCTTCTTATCGTAAGCCTTCCATGTTGTGCTCTTGCAGTGTTGGGGATGGTGGCCGTACAGCCGTCTGATTCCAGCAGAATACTGGCAGAGATATGTTGCAGCAAAGACACAGTGGGCAAGAGAGAGAGGCTGGTATATCAATTTCCCGAAGGTGTTGAGATGGGTCCGTCTTGGAAAATCTCTCCAGGGTCAACCTCTTAGAGGCCAATAACACCATCACTTTCTCTTCTGTGAGTGGAAGCCAACTGATTGTCATTTCATAGCCGGTTGAGAAAAACAAGCCCCCTCTACACAAATCACTAAAACACATCAGTAATGGCTCAAAATCCTTGATCTGTTACTGTGGTCCATGTAACTGAATGCCCTTTCCAGATTGTCAGCTATGATAGACAAGAATCAATACACCATGTCCAACACAGTCCAGCTGCCCGAGAATCTTCCTATTCTCCTCTATGATCGTGCTGTCGCTTCGCCCTGTGCAAGATCAGTTCAGCCTATGACGAAGCCAAGCACAGCACGCATTGTCCAAAACTGATTCAGCTACTGGATTACAACTAATCTGGACAGCTGTAGTAAGCCCCTATCCCTTACTGCTAACTGCTGTGTGTTGCATTCAAATGACCCAGTCCCTGCATGGCTGTGCATCACAAGGAAAATACAACAAAAAAGGCAGATTGTTATTGACCAGTGAAGGTTTATTTATTCTTTTGTGCACATTCATTTGTATTCTTTTTAAATGCTCATTAATGTTGAAATGTGTAGGTTGCACATAACTAAAAAGCTCCACTCCATGCCTACTTATTACAAAATCTTTTAAACTATTAAAACTTAAAAATGTTGGGCCTCCCCCGGCATGGCACAGTGGACTATGGTGCTGCCTTGCAGCACAACTACGTCACGGTTGCAAGGGTCGTGGCATTCTAAAAACGCCTGTGGGCCCAGCATGGGGTGGCACAAATTGGTACAGTGCTGCCTGGGTAGATGGGTTACTCTATCGGGTTAATCTCTATTAGGGGTGGAACGGTACATGTATTCGTATTGAACCGAAATGAGGAATAGTTCCTCCTATGGGTGTACTCGTCGTATTGAACCGAAACGGTACGGGTGTCACGTTGCATTGAACCGAAAGGTACGGGCGTTGTGTCGGCAATGCTCAACAGTTGTTGGGTATGTGAGTGGAAATACATCTACTGTAACATGCTAACAGATATCAGACACCATCACCCAGATGTGCTAGCTCAGGGGAGAGACTGTATGACACTAGGTGGTACAGCCTGAGACATGCACAATAAAAAAATAGCATTCTGCATTTTTGTTTAGCTTTTCCCTCCATTGTACCAAACTCGTACCGAATCGTCTGAACCGAGGTATGAACTGAACCGTTCCACCCCTACTCTCTATCATGTTGCTCTTTATCAGGTTGCTCTCAAAAGGGACTGGACTGAATGACACAGTGAAATGTGTGATCCAAATTGCTGATCCAAACACCTAATTATTTATAAATGAAATTCATGGAAATTGTCAGGGCTGTCTATACTTTTGCTTAAAGCTGTATAAAAGAAATGTATGACCCTGTTTCTGAAAAATAAGAAGAAATGTTATGTAAACATAAAAGGAAAAAACAATTATTCCAATTAAATAAATCCCAGGATTTCACATGTTGTAGTGGGCTGTCAGTGTTTTGCATGAAACTACATCACGGTGGCCAGGGTTCCATTCAGCACACAAAAACGGCAGAAGATTATTTCAACAGATTAAAGTTCAAATCAATTTGATTATTCATTAATAAACAGGTTTATGACAGAATTCACTTTTGAGCTGAAGTAATAGAAAGAGACGAACAACTGGATTGACAATTTTAGACAAAAAGAATGTTGAATGAACCAGTGTCACATTTACAATCAGGAAATCTAGTTAAAATTACAACCCTGGTGTTGTGAGTGCCAAGAACTAGCCCAGTGAACCACATCTAATATATATATAAGAACAGGAGAGAATGATGGGCGAGACTGATTTATTTACTAGCTGGTGCCAAAGGGACAGTCTCCATGTGTAAAACAACATGACGGACAGGCAGGAGAGATAGAGGACAGTCCTAATGACTGCTCTGCTCCATACATCCATCTTCTTTATGGCCCCAGCAGCTCAAGTGGTTCACATTCTCCTCAAATCTCCTTCCTCCACAAGATCCATGTAAACACCACACCACCATACATTATTCACGAGCCCAGTCCCGTCAGTCAGTCTACTGTACAGACCGTCATCCTACATGTAACATTTAAAATCCAAATCTCACAGAGGTCCACACTGTACTTCCACCCTGTGTCACTGTGATGTCATTGCTGTGTTATTAGCCACTATTTAGCTTGCGAAGCAAACCAGATTATTCTCTAGGCTCCCTCTGCCTCTTGACAAAATGCAGGACAAATCGATCATCCAATGTGAGGGGAGGGACACCGTTTTGCTTCCACCTGACAAGACCTGGAATGTCACTGCAGAGGAAGAGAACGACTGAGGTGGGTGGAGGACACCACCTTTCCTCTACTGAGGTGAGACCGGAGACAGAAGGACTGGGTTGGGCTCTTCTTTATCTGTTATCGCCACGGAGACCACCCCAGACTAGGTAAACAGATCCTCAATTATTCATGACCAGGGGCAAGTCCAGACACCTCGGGCAGACACGTGTCCTAATGACAAGCAAAGACACAGAAACATGACTGGCTGACTGTGATGTGACTATGTGGTAAGGAGAAATGGTGTTTGTGAGTTTGTGTGTGTGTCCACACCCAATGTAGGCTAGATTCTAATGCTTTTCATTACTTTTCTGTACATGGTATGTTTCATTCAAAAAGCCTATGTTTATAAATGTCAAACAGAGGAGAGATGTATCTCATGCAATGTGGACACTGAAACGCATGACAAGCAAAGAAAGGACACAGGATCTTGATGTGGCTACAGAGGGCATTCATTCTGCAGCTCTGACGTATCACCGCCGCTTATTCCTATGACCCGAAGGTGCCAAGGACACTTACTGCTGAAGACTAGGCTTGCCTCATGCAAGAAGGAAAACCAATTGCTGCTTTTCTTGTAAAGCAATAACACAGCCTCTGTGTGCAGCCGTGTGTCATATGGTAATTAAAAAAGAATCTCTTAAGACAGACTCAAATGTTTCTGCACTCTAAACAGACAATTGCATGAATCCTAAAGTAAGTGATATCTGTGAAATAGGACTGCTCCGAAGCCTGAGTTCTATATTAGATGTACGGTCTCTTGAACTGGGGAAAGACTACAAACACAGCAAGACAGGCAGACGCACACAAACAAACACAGTCAATCAATGGTAGCCGATATGTCTAGAGCACCAAATTATTCTTGACTTAGACAAACTGCACCCAATAAGTACACTGAATATAAGAAAGCCCCCATGTTGAAGCAATAGTGAAGGACAGATGAGATGTGAGGTGCTGCTTTACATTGGCTTCAGACTGGGCCGTAGTTACACTACATCCACAGCACTGGGGTGTTGCTATAGACGACACTGCGTTCAGAACAGCAACACGCAGTAATCTTGTAGACAGTACACTGTCAAGTGTAAATTCTGTTTTTCGTTTTGCTTTGCAACATACTTCTTTCCCCTGCCGCGGGCAGGCATCCAGTTCAATCTGACAGATCTGCTGTGGTAACCCCCCCACCCCCCGCATAGACTGACTGAAGTGATGGAACACTCATCTTTGAAGCTCCAAACTTCTTTCTCTACCGGCTGTTTTTAGCACTCCAATATGACTTTGACTATAATTGCTTTGCTGAGGAAATGGGCTCTAGTTCTGGCAGCCTCTCAACACAGACTTTCAGAATGATCCTCTAAATGATGCCTGAAACCTCAACCAGACTTTAAAAGTGGACAAAACATGAAGAATGAACCCCCTTTGTTGGGCCAAAACCCTATCACAGCCAGTCAAATTAGCACCCTTGTGGAAGAGTCAAAGATGTAGAGTACACTGGGTGTCTCAAAAAACTGGGCATCATCCATTTTTCTGTAGCAGTCTAACATTTCAATGAAAGTTAATGGGATTCCTGAAAAGACGTGCTAACTTTCATATTAATTGATATTATGAAAAGGAAATGCAAAAATATCTATAATTTAAAGGGGCTATTTGTAGTAATAGGACTTCTTTCACTTTCCTGTGACCAGCTTGTAAAAAAAAACTATGTATATCGGATAATGACATGTATAAATTATATTAAAGATGGACCAGAGCCAGCCCATTGGCAAACATTGGCCCATCTAAATTGTCTTTTTAGGTTTCATGCTTGTTCTACAGTTTTTGGAAGCTGGTAACTGATAGAGAAACGAGCTCTGTTTTCACTCAGCAAAACTTTACACAGTGCACCTTTAAATCCACAAGCATTGGCCCTCATTATGAGATGTATAGTGTGATTTAGATCTATCTAGAGCTGAAGGAGCGAGACTAAACTCAAAAACCTGGTGCATGGTTGTTTCACCTAGCAATCTTAGATGTATGTACAAAATGTCAGTCAGTGTAGACAAAATGGCAGTCAGTATAAATAAGATTACTGTGGAATAACTAAAATATCATTTCCAAAGGTAAAGATACCAGAGGGGTGGTACAGGTGTAAAATAAATGTGGGGTTGTGTCACAAGAGCTGTATTTTCACATTTTTAATCTCACTTCCTGTTTTATACAAAACCCGTGCTGTGGTGGTCTGCATGGCATAGTGGGCTATGTCACTGCATTGCAGGACAAGCTACATCATGATAGTCAGTGGTTTGAGCCTGACTGTGGTCTCTCGAACTTTGCCTGGAACCCCCAACATGAGACAGGTCAAATTGGAACAGCGCTGCCCAGGATTTGGGATTGGTAATTCTGTAGTATATATTTGGTATCAAATATGTAAAATATTGATATGTGTTGTTCCTGTTTTTTGTTTGTCGGTCATGATTGGGTGAAGGTGGTGCTTAAACATGGACCATTGTGAAATATTGGTTTAGCTTAGTAGTGAATTCCTATATGCTATTTGTATTTACTGTAGCAGTGGGTCAGAGGGTGGTGAGTGGGAGCAGCAGGATTTCCTCACTGATACCTGGATGATACCTCACTGATACTTGGATGATATCTCACTGATACTCTGGAATGAGCAAAGGTGGATCCTAAGCTGCTTTGCACATGCACTGAAATTTGCAGGAATGTAAAACTCCCAATATCTACAACATATGGCAACAGTAAACATGTCGATCCCCCCGAATGTTGTTACAATAGATGCATTTGTGCTCTACGTTTCAAATTTGTTTATTAATAACTTATTATTCAACTTTAGAATTGTGTCAGTTTTATTAGTCAAAATTAGTTGTTTTTTTTAGGATGTCATCTAAGATAGTTTAGATAGAGTTGGTGCTGCTTCAATAAGTAAGGTATATAATAAGTGTGCCTACAGTATGAAGACCAGTGAATTAGATATGAAGGACCATAGAAATAGAATGAATAGAAAGGCCATTGAACTGTTTGGTGTGGTCAGTCGATTAGTACACAACAATATTGTGATTGTTTTTAGTTGTCACAGTGACAACAGTGGGGCCGGGCCACAAAGTGTGTCGGACTCACTAGTTTCAGAGAGTATTGTAATATCAGCATGTATTGAATATGTTTTGATGACTTACCAATATAATTATGAACCAATTAAATCCAGCACTCTCCACTTCCTCTTCACCACCAAGGCAGGCCACTGGTGAGTCTGCGACTTGCAGCAAATCGGTTTAATTCAGAAGTAGGCCGCTAGATCTTTGCAATGGAATGGTACACACAAAAATGGCTGCCGCTCTGACTATTCTGCTACATTGATTTGAATTGGAATGGCTGTTCTATATTTATTCTATTTCTATGTGGAGGACACGTCAGATCTGTCTCTGGTTGCTGCTAGTGCAGACTGCAAAGTTGTGAGTGTGTGTGTTTTAGAGCTAAGATGACAGGAGAGAAGGAATTGATTTGGGAATGCTATGTGCATAGCCTGAGGGGGAGTGCGGTGCAATCTGAAATTCTATCTTTCAATCTTAAAAAGGAACTAGAACTATTTCATCAGAGCATAATGATCGAGCACTCAGAGCACTACCATCTATTGCTTTGTGAAAATTAATCAGAAAACTGTAATAAGGGTACAGAAGTTTTGGTGAAAAAGTTTAATATGAAATAATATAGTCACAAAAGCCCTGACAATCTTAGACAGTGGTCATTTTGTCTTAAACCACAAGGCAGGGGGCAGGAATACAGGAACACCTGAGCTAGGAGTTTGACATTCATAGCATTGAAGCATTCATAATCATCCAGAAAGTTTGGCTGCATTAAAATATATCTGTTCAGTAGGCATGAGTCATGCTTGTAATAGAGCACTTTATGACTTGCTGCTGGGAATGGAAACCAAACTTGATTTATACCTTCAGATCGATTGTTTAGCTTTTGTGATCAAATTGCAGGAAAACACTGCCCTGAGACAACGAGACAGCAAATGAAGCTGGTGGTAGGCAAATTGTGGCAGGAAAACACTACCCTGATAGAAAAGTGGAGAGCATGATAATGATTTTAATAGAGGAATAAAGAGGGGAAAAAGAGAAGAAGGTCTGACAGAGAGAGGCGGCAGAAAGGGAAAGGGGGGGGGCAGAGAGAAAAAAATACACAGGCAGAGAACTGACAGATTTACAGAGAGAAAAGGGGGTCGCAATAGATAAATACATGGGGCAGCTCTACACTGACAGAAAATTATGAAGTAAAAGAGAGATATAAGGAATGAGAGAGAGTTGGAGAATGATGGAGAATAATAGAGATAATGATTTTGTTTTATGTGTCTTTAATAAGCCAACTACAGTCATGGTCAAAGGTTTTGAGAATGCCACAAGTATTGGTCTCCACAAAGTCTGCTGCCTCAGTGTTGATGATGGCAATTTGCATATACTCCACAATGTCATGAAGAGTGATCAGATGAATTGAAATTAATTGCAAAGTCCCTCTTTGCCATGAACTTAATTCCAAAAATACATTTCCACTGCATTTCAGTACTGCCACAAAAGAACCAGCTGCCGACAGTGATTGTCTCGGTAACACAGGGTAGAGTTGACGAGGACAAGGCTGGAGATCACTCTGTCATGAGCGCCCAAGAAAGTCCAGCAAGTGCCAGGCCCGTCTCCTAAAGTTGATTCAGCTGTGGGATCGGACTGCTGAGGACTGGGGTAGATTCATTTTCTCTGATGAATCCCCTTTTCAATTGTTTGGGCCATCCGGAAAACACCTTGTCTGGAGAAGACAAGGTGAGCGCTACCATCAGTCCTGTGTCAGAACACAGCCATGAATAAAGAATGGCACCAACAAATCCTCAGAGAGCAACTTCTCCCAACCATCCAAGAACAGTTTGGTGATGACCAATGCCTTTTCCAGCATGATGGAGCACCTTGCCATGATGGAAAAGTGATAACTAAGTGGCTCTGGGAACAAAACATCAAAATTCCATTGAGAATTTGTGTTCAATCCTCAAGAGGCAGGTGGACAAACAAAAACCCACATCTTCTGACAAACTTCAAGCATTGATCATGCAAGAATGGGCTGCCATCTGTCAGGATGTGGCTCTGAAGTTAATTGACAGCATGCAAGGGCAGATTGCAGAGGCCTTGAAAAAGAAGGGTCAACACTGCAAATATTGACTCTGCATAAACTGAATGTCATTGTCAATGAAAGCCTTTGACACATGGAATATTTTAATTATACTACAGTATACCATAGTAACTACTTATATAGATCTGAAAGAAACTGAAAGAAACTTTGTAGAAACCAATACTTGTGATATTCTCAAACCTTTTGACCATGACTTTACATCAAACACCCTAAAACAATTTGCATAGTGTGATACTACAACCTATACACAACCATAACCGCCTTCCAGACAACCTATACACAACCATAACCTCATTACAGACAACCTATACACAACTATAACCTCCTTACAGACAACCTATACACAACCATAACCTCCTTACAGACAACCTATACACAACCATAACTGCCTTACAGACAACCTATACAAATCCATAACCTCCTTACAGACAACATATACACATCCATAACCTCCTTACAGACAACCTATACACAACCATAACCTCCTTACAGACAACCTATACACAACCATAACCTCCTTACAGACAACATATACACAACCATAACCTCCTTACAGACAACCTATACACAACTATAACCTCCTTACAGACAACCTATACACAACCATAACCGCCTTACAGACAACCTATACACAACCATAACCTCCTTACAGACAACATATACACAACCATAACCTCCTTACAGACCACCTATACACAACTATAACCTCCTTTCAGACAACCTATACACAACTACAACCTCCTTACATACAACCTATACACAACCATAACCG
>JACXGM010026336.1:0-14920 GCA_016801145.1 Umbra pygmaea
CCAGAAAGACAGTTCATCTGTTCAGAGTGTGACAAGACCCAGAAAGACAGTTCATCTGTTCAGAGTGTGACAAGACCTTTGCTACAGCACCATCTTTGATGTCACACATGAAGACTCACAACGGAGAGATGCACCATCCGCGCTCCAGCTGTGGGAAGGGTTTTCTGCGATATCAGGACCTTGAGGAACACCTAGAGATCCACAAAGGTAAATAAGACACCTACACACAAGATACAAAACCGAGCAAATATATTGCAACGTAAAACAGTAACTGTGAAACAAAACCCTCTCAGTTATATTATTCTGATCTAATTCAGGTACTGTTTCCATTTTCTTCTGTCTACATATAGTTGCTTGTGAATTCCCCCCCCCGCTCTCACACATTGGTCAAACTCATTAGGAGAACCAGGCTGAAGTGGGAGGGACTAATTACATTCAATGATAAAATACCTGGATTTGTTTGCCCATTGTGAAGCATGTTGCTATGGTGTTCATTAACAGGACCCCGATGTCTGCTGGGAGACAGGTGACTTGAAGAAACATTGATCCACATTGGTGCTGGGTATAATCTAGGTATTATTCTGTCATAAACTGGCCATCATTATCCAAACAGCATTAATATGAGCCATGTCACATTGTCGTTAATCCAGGAGGTGTTCAGAGCCCTGACGCAGATAGCCCAGGGGAATCACACCCAGAGAGGCCGTTCCACTGCTCTGTGTGTGGTAAAAGGTTTACAGCAGCTTTCATCCTTAAGGCACACATCAAGATCCACAGCGGAGAGAAACCTCACCAGTGCTCCGTTTGTACCAAGGCCTTCCTTCGACGCTACGATCTTAAAAGACACCTGGTGACACATAAAGGTAAGAGCAACCGCCACACTCATAAGGAACACCTGGTTTGAAACAGAAGCAAATGTTTCAGAACAGGGACAGACTAACTGAACGTGTCCAATGCAACATACACTGTTTAAAATACTGCAATATAATCCTGTATTTAAAACAGGAGAGGGCGTAAATACTGACCAGCACTGCACAGGGCATCCTGACACGGACGGACCATTGCAACAGGTTGTCCACAAAGGTCTAAGAAACACTTTACATTTCTGCTCTGATAAAAGACGTTTGTAGGTGACTTGATGACATCAACATGTGTCCAGACCAGTGCATGTTATCACCATGAAAATAACAATTTCAGTGCATTACCTCTCTTCAGGTTGATATGATGAACACTGTTCCTAGCTTGTTAGTGTGAATGCTGCTACATACTAGATACTATACTAAAACGTATGCACCTATCTAGTACAGCACCCTTCCATTATGAACCGTTCCATTATGACCTCATGAAGAGACGTTACCGTTCCATTATGAACTAATGAAGAGACGTTACCGTTCCATTATGATCTAATGAAGAGACGTTACCGTTCCATTATGATCTAATGAAGAGACGTTACCGTTCCATTATTACCTAATGAAGAGATGTTACCGTTCCATTATTAACTAATGAAGAGACGTTCCGTTCCATTATTACCTAATGAAGAGACATTACCGTTCGATTATTACCTAATGAATAGACGTTACCATTCCATTATTACCTAATGAAGAGACGTTACCATTCCATTATGACCTAATGAAGAGACTTACCGTTCCATTATTACCTAATGAAGAGATGTTACCGTTCCATTATTACCTAATGAATAGACGTTACCATTCCATTATTACCTAATGAAGAGACGTTACCATTCCATTATGACCTAATGAGGACACGTTACCGTTCCATTATGACCTAATGAGGAGAAAGTTACTTTTCCATTATTACCTAATGAGGAGAAGTTACCGTTCCATTATTACCTAATGAGGAGAAGTTACCGTTCCATTATTACCTAATGAGGAGATGTTACCGTTCCATTATTACCTAATGAGGAGATGTTACCTTTCCATTATTACCTAATGAGGAAACTGTTACCATTCCATTATTACCTATTGAGGAGACCGTCACCATTCATTGAAAAGCTACACTTGTAACAATGGATTGTTTTACCTCATTACTATGGAACGGTTTTACTCATTTTTGTTAATGCTCTGCCTTTGTTGTATCCTCTGATCTTAAATTATGTATTAATTCTGAATACAAAAAAACAAATGCTGTGCATCATGCTGTGGGGATGCTTCACAACAGAAAGGGCATCTTGTTAATTTGAACATAGAATGGATAGAGCAAAATACAGGAATTACATCAAGAGAAATGTCAATCTTCTAGTGTCCAAGAAATTTCTGTACAGAAGCATCAGCAAACTAACCTTAACAACCTGGTGGAAGATTGCCAAGATAAATGGGCCAAAGGAATTCCTAAACGTCATGCTAACATGCTCACCCCAAAAGACTTACCGGTATATTTTTTTGTAGTGAAAGTTTGGGTGACCAAATATCATGTGAGGTTTACATACTTGTGCAAATAACATATTTCCATGGTAACTGTGGTCATTTAACTAGTCAAATACCATCATAAAAAAATGTCCCTAGTCAGTGTTTCAGTTCTGTCTTGCTGGTCTTTCTTTATGTAATGATGCTATCAAAATCGGAGAAGGCACCAACTCTGAACTGACAGGAGACCCTTACTCAAAGAGACCATACCTCTGCTCTCTGTGTGGTAAGAGGCTCATGGCAGCCAGCAGCCTGAAGACACACACAATGACACACAGTGGAAAGAAGCCCCACCAGTGTGCCAGTTGTAGGAAGTGTTTCCTGCGATTTTTAGGACCTAAAAAGACACCAGGTGATCCACAAAGGTTAGAGGAACACCTACACACATTGGTTTTCACAAAACTTGGAAACAATTATTGGATTGTGTTGAATAAAAACAATGTGCAGCAATACTTTTCTCCTCTTTGGCCTTTAGTGTTTAAACCCTTGTAATTTTATCTTTTAAACAGGAGAGGGTGCCAACACAGAAAAACGGCATCAGTGCTCAGTCTGCGAGGAGAGTTTCATGAAGTTCGATGACTTGAACATTCATGTGATGATCCACACAGCAGAGACCAAGCACATATGCCATCCATGTGGGTAGACCTTTACACTGCTGCAGGATCTGAAAACACACCAGCAAGTCCACACAGGAGAAAAACCGTATCACTGCGCCAAATTCCCAGATAGCTTCAGCAATCTATTGGAATATAGAGAGCACAAGCAGACGCATAACAATGAGAAACCGTACCTCTGTGACCAATGCGGCCAGACATTCACCCACCTCTACACACTGAAGACCCACCGGTCATTCCACACAGGAGAGAACCTCATCAACCGTTCTTACCGTGGGAGGGGCTTTACTCAGAAAACTTCTTTGGCAACCCACATACTGACCCACACCAAGGAGAAACCGCATCAGTGCTCTGTATGTGGACGCCGTTTTGCACGGACAGAGAGCCTGAAGAAACACAAAAGAATACACATGGAAGTGGTCTGCCACCACATGTGCGAGTGTGGGAAAAGTTTTCCAGACATGAAGAGGCTGGAGGTCCACGCGAGAGTGCACTACAAGAACCTTGAGAAGAAGTACTCTTGTACGTACTGTGGGAGAAAGTTTTTACGGGATGGGGATCTGAAGAGTCATCGGAGAACACACACTAGAGAAAAACCCTTTGTCTGCGCTATTTGTGGGACCTGTTATGCCCAGTCAGGAAACTTAAGAGTCCACCAGATCAAACACACTAAAGAAAGGCCATACCCTTGTACTGTGTGCGATAAGGGTTTTACCACCTCAGGGAGTCTGAAGGTGCACATAAGGAGGATTCATAGAGGGGAGAAACCATACGTCTGCAGTCTGTGTGACAGTGGGTTCCATGTGCCTAAAGCACTAAAGGCACACCAGCAGAAACATATCAAGGAGACCACAGTCTAGTTTGAATGTATACTGAGTGTTATTTATAAATTAATTTACAGTTACCTGTACCAAAATTGTAATCAGTAACTCTTGGTTTGATTAAACTCATTTTTACCTATAGATTATTTTCCTCTTAAGTGGCAAAAGATAAATATCACCAATTCAACATCATCTATCAATTAACCATGGTGAGAGTTTACATCACTAAACTAGCTAAGTTACCAACCTATCTATATTAATAACAAAAAGCTATGTATGTCATATTTCCAGCAGTTCCAAAAGATGAACATCCATTTTGTTAATGAATAATTGGTTTTGGAAATGTTCATGTTTTTTTTACCTAATCATGATTCATGGTAGCCTGTGTAATTAAAATGCTAAAAAAAAATTCAACTTTCAATGAATACTTAGGTAGATGTGCTTTTTTCGTTTTTTATTTTTAATACATTTGCTAATATTTAAAAAACACTTATTTCACATTGTTATTACGGTGTATTGTTTGTAGAAGTTTGAGGGAAATTATGAATTTAATCCATTTCGGAATTAGGGTGTAACATAACAAAATGTGGAAAAAGTGAAGCACTGTGAATACTTTCCTGATGCACATCAGGAATGTTTTGTTGGTGAAAATGTTATATTTCAATACCAGCTGTTCAAATTTTAAAAAAGCAATTTTGATAGCAGACTGTTAGACATTGTTAGCAAATGTGTACATCAAGTGCATTCCTGTCAAATATTTAATTTCAGTTATAATACGGTCATAGACATTTAAAAAAATGTTTTCTTTGTTTCTGAAATTATGTTTTTAAGGTTGAGCTCATGCTGTTTCCTCTATTCAGAATGGAAATGTCTTGACTTTGAAACCTTGTTACATACTGTATTGGCACCCTTCATGAAATGTATCAACTTATGCAGACTCCTCCATGCAGTACATCACAACATCCATAATAACTAGTTAGTTTCACATGTACCGTAAACTGCAGATGTTATAGCATATACAATGAATCTTGTGCCATGATTCCAACAATGCAGTACTTGTAAAAAAAGTTAAACACCATTTCTCTCAGTAAACAATAAGACAAAAGGAAGGGGGAATAGAGCATAATATATATACTGTACATGTACATTTTGTCAGGACACTGTTTTGTAGATAATTGTAAAAAGCCATATAACTTTACGGGTCTTCATTTAGGACTGTAGATGTGGCCAAGGCTATGAATTGCAAATAAAAAAATACTGTGAGAAAATAAAACAGCAATACTGGGAAACAACAAGGACAGATGATCTTCCTTGCAGTGGCAGATATAGAAGTTCTTTCTTGTCATGTAAATTAACAGAGCGATAATAAACAGAAGTAGCTTTGAGGAAATATGCATGTAGCAATAATATGTAATAATATGTAAATGTAGCAATAATATGAGAAGAATCCCACTAATTGTGTTGAGGTTCCTGTATAATTAATACAGAATCTCTGTTCAAGAATTTCTGTTCATTGATCAGCATTTAGTCAGGATCACCAGTTACTAAATATATTAAATGTCTAGAAGTTTTTATTATGTTTCTATAAATGTTATTCTATATTGTTTGGTATTCCCTAAGAGCTATGTACCATGTGAAAAATATGTAGCGAAGAACAGGTTATTCTGAGATTGTGACAATGACCTATGGAGAATTGTTTCGCTGTAAAATGTAGTTGTTCCTTGGTAGGAATGCGGCCGACAGTGTTAATTTAACTGAGAATGCTGGATGTCTTTGAAATACAATGTATGTAAACCAAAGCCAGCATGACCTAATGGAGAACAACAGCCAGATATTTGTCTAAGGCCTTTTGTCTCTGTAAGATATGATACTGAAGCCATTTACACATAGAATGCGTAGACAAGCTGGCGCCAATTAACCAGTACTAATCATGTTGCATGTTTACACGAGGCCTGTACTCTGGAGCAAGATAGATTTAGAGGGGCCGTCATGGTCTGGGGCAGTGTGTCACATCATCGGACTGAGCTTTTTCTCATTGCAGGCAATCTCAAAGCTGTTTGTTAGGGGGAAAATATCCTCCTCCCTCATGTGGTACCCTTCCTGCAGGCTCATCCTGACATGACCCTAATGCATGACAATGCCACCAGCCTGTACTGCTCATTCTGTGTGTGATATCCAGCAAGACATTAAAGTGAGTGTTCTGCCATGGCCAGTGAAGAGCCTGGATCTCAATCCCATTGAGCACGTCTGCGAGCTGTTGGATCGTAAAGTGATGGTTAGGGCCATTAGTCAGTTCATGTCTTAGTTGTTGAATCTTTTTATGTTCAGTTCATGTCTTAGTTGTTGAGTCTTTTTATGTTCAGTTCATGTCTTAGTTGTTGAATCTTTTTATGTTCAGTTCATGTCTAAGTTGTTGAAACTTTTTTATGTTCAGTTCGTGTCTTAGTTGTTGAAACTTTTTATGTTCAGTTCATGTCTTAGTTGTTGAAACTTTTTATGTTCAGTTCATGTCTTAGTTGTTGAAACTTTTTATGTTCAGTTCATGTCAAAAGCTGTAATAATAATCAAGGACATTTAGATAGAAATTGATACTGTCATTCACCAAGATGGCATTACACTGATAAGAAATTATCATTAAAACATGATTATTACAGATGAGCTAAAATAATTAACTTTTAATGGTAATTAAACTAATGTCAATTAATGTACCCTTATTGTGAAGTGTTAACAAGACATGAAAATATGCAGTCGTTTGTCGTTTTAATCAAACTGTCTGTTGTTGTGACTTAAATTAAGACACATTCAAATTTTTTGTTGAATAAATAAAAGGTAAGTCTTGTACTAAGACATGAAAATATGCAGTCATTTGTGTTGTTAGTTTTAATCAAACTGTGTGTCTATTGTTGTGGCTTAAATTGACACATTCAAATTTTATGTTGAATTGATACTGCAATCCAGGTAAGTGAAAAGGTTTCAAAATTATTTTCTTGTAGCTGGCTAACCTATCCAAATACTAACCCATCCAAATACTAACCCATCCAAACACTAACCCTTCCAAACACTAACCCATCCAAACACACATTGAGTGGCATCAGCACCTGAATACATGGAAAGATGATTTCCTGTAGATGAGATGTCAGACAGGATATATTTAGGCAGGCTGACAGACTTGTATTATATAGCCTCAACACAAGTTTGTTGACTTTCAACTTATAAATACCATCTGCTGTTTATAAAATGAAGACACTTTACACAGCACATTTTTACATTCTGTTTTTTATAATTAAATTTATAAGCAACATTGTCAAGGACAACATTGTAATAAAGGATAAATACAAATCATAATACAACAACACATATATTTTTTACCTTTGATGTCAGTCAAAACCAGCCCTTATGATTTCAAAGTACTGTTATTTATTGGGTATTTCTGATTATTTTAATTGACAGGACAGTTAGAAGCAGCATCCAGAGACCAGTTTGTAGGGGAGACGGAGTGGACGGGGTCACGTGTGATCTGGCGTGGGGAGCTTAGACCGCTACACCAAACTCCAGCACACAGACTTTTTAATAATAATATAATAATATTATTTTTAATCATGATTGTGCTGTGTCCCAACAATAAGTCACTTCCTCCTGCAAAGCAACGTTCCAACATTCACTGAGGTGTCATTGATGGTAGATACCTCCTGAGCAGTAGGTGGCGCCATGTACCATTCCAGTTCATGTAAACCTTAAATAACTCATTCATATAGAAGATATGGACTGATTAAAGGAGCTCAGTGCTGCTGGCCATGCAGTAACAATAACTGTTATTCCTGTCCTATTCGTTTAGCTTATGTTTTCTGTTCCTTCAAGCCTCTGCACTCTTTGCTCGTCTCCCTCATTGTCATCACTGTCGTCATTCTCCTCTTTAACGATCACATTGAGACTGAAGTCAGGTTCCTCTCCAAAATGTATCATCTGATGTTGCATTACACTTGCTAAGTTTCTAAAGGTTTTCCCACATTGGGGGCAGGGGTAACCCCCGGAACCAGTTAGTGTCGGCGTACCGGAGCCAATTAAAGTCGGCGTACCTGGATCAACTGCAACACTACTGCCCTCTACGTCAAATTCTTGGTTTTCTGCTTCATTGATTTCCCACCCATCCACTTCTTCAACATTGAAATTGAATCCGTAGTTGGACGTCTCTCCTATGTGTATTTTCTGATGACTTTTTAGACTTTTTAGCCAAGTAAATCCCTCTCCGCACTGGGGGCAGTGGTATGCCTTCTCTCCACTGTGTGACCTCCCGTGATTTTTAAGGTCTCCTGCAAAACGAAACTTTTTTCCACACAGAGAGCAGGAATAAGGCTTCTCCCCTGTATGTATTCTCTGGTGTGCCTTAAGGTTTCCTGGCTGAGCGAAACTCTTCTGACAAAAATAACAGTGGTAAGGCCTCTCTCCTGTATGTGATCTTTGATGTTCTTTAAGGCTTCCTGAATGGTTGAAGCTTTTCCCACATTGTGTGCACTGGTAAGGCTTCTCTCCACTATGCACTCTCTCGTGTCTCTTAAGGTTAGTTTTTTCACTGAAACTCTTACCACATGCAGAGCAGTGAAAAGGTTTTTCACCAGTATGTACTCTTTCATGATTCTTTAGATTCCCAGAGGAAGTGAAAGTTTTCCCACATTGAGGGCAGGGGAAACTTCCACGACCAGGTGGTTTTGACATCCGCAGGTCAACTTCACAACTATTGCCCTCACCCTGAACATTTTTTTTTTCATTAATTCTTATCTCACCCACCTCCTCTTTCACAATTACTTTGGTTGGACAGACAGGCATTTCTCCGATATGTCTTAGCTGATGACTCTTTAAGCTACGTGACCGACTGAATGTTTTCCCACATATAAAGCAGTTGTAAGGCTTCTCCCCACTATGTACTCGCTGATGATTTTTTAAGTCTCCTGTGTAACGGAAATTCTTTCCGCACAGAGAACAGTGGTAAGGTGACTCCCCTGTATGTGTTCTTTGATGGGTTTTAAGGTTTCCTGGCTGACTGAAACTTTTCTGACAAAGTGAACAGTGGTAGGGCTTCTCTCCTGTATGCACCCTATAATGTTCCTTAAGGCTTCCTGAATGACTGAAGCACTTCCCACATTGGGAGCAGTGGTAAGGCTTCTCTCCACTGTGTATTCTTTGATGAGTCTTCAGACTTCTTGGTGTTTGAAAGCTCTTCCCACATAGAGCGCAGGGGTATCTCTTCTTTATTTTGGGAGTCTGACTACTACAGCAGGGGTCAATGTCTGGGCCTGGAATGGAGCATTCTCCTGTAAGAATATGAACACAAAATGTAAAAAAATGTAACAAATGCTTTCAGGCTTGAAAATGCACTAGGGTCCCATCAAATGGGCATCAGATGGCTCAGTGTTTAGGAAGTCAGACTTGTAATCTAAAGGTTGTGGGTTCAATTCCCGAATGTGCCAAATGGTGTTGTGTACTTGAAAAAAGGTACTTTACCCTACGTTACTCAAGGCATGTCCCTGTACTTATTGACAAGGAAGGGTCAGTGTGGTTGAGGAGTAATTCTACATGAGCATATTTTGAAAAGGTTTAAAGCCGTTTGTTATAACTGAGTGGAGAGTGAAGAATGAGGTAATCTCAGACTCTGTTATTGAAAGGCCTTAGGATGAGTCAGCACGTTTCTCCTACAGAGGAAACTAGGGATGCTCATTACAGTTAATTTTCCCGACAAACAACCACAGCTTGTAATCCGATTATTAACCGTTAATTTATTATATTATATTGATTATTATTATTATTATATTGATTATATTATATCGATTATTATATTGAATCGGCTTTAAATAAAAAATAAAAATGACAAGTGTCTGTGACCCGTTTTTCATGGGTTTATTTCAACGCGCAAACAGCAGCATACAGAACAGATCAACAACAGCTGCCGGTTGCACCAGCTGTGCGTAAGTTCACTCGGGTGCAAAGTCCACACTAAACGATACGTTGAAAGTAGTTAGTTTCATACTAAGGCTGTGTCAATGTTTGGTTTCACCACAGAGACTTAAGGTTCAACTTAGCTACACTGGCGTAAAGTCCACACTAACCAACATATTGTAGCAGAAAATGACATTTTCACTTTCTGTTGTCAAGCAATGTAAAGTAGCCTTGATGCAGTGTTTAGTGAGTTGTCAAATTAGAGAATGAAAACAGACAGGGTGGACAAGGTTGGTGCCTACAGGAGGCCTACTGCAATGTAGGTCTTTATTTCATTAACACAAAACAAAATGTCTATAATGCTTGCTATGCGTTATGTTAATAACTATATAATACCTATGGAGCATACCCATTCCATTTCATTAACACAAAACAAAATGTCTATAACGCTTGCTATGCGTTATGTTAATAACTATATAATACCTATGGAGCACACCCATTCCATTGAAATTGACCATTACGGTCCTCTCAGAAAATAAAGTGCCGGTTTTGTCAATCACTGTGTGTGTTGTTTTTAAGGTAACATTATTTAGTAGGTTATAATGCATCATGCTTTTATATTATATATATATATGCTTATATTATATGCTTATTATATATATAATGCTTTCCAATATTAGAATGTTAGTATACATTTGTGTACATGAAAACAAACGAAAGCACAAGTAAGTATCAAAGTCATTATAAATGTCCAAGGGGTGTCATTGTAAACGGACAACACATTGCCAACGCAAAACAGCCGGTATATTTGGCTCCTCCTTATGGTTCATTACCTAGATTTCCCCACCGTTCAAAACGAAGCGCCATATCTACCTCTGCCAACCATTGTTTTATGTAGGACTTTACACATAGTAAGGGCTAGGTGTAATATTTGAGTTGTTACTTGTGTCTACGTTGGAACTATTTCAGATCCTGCAACCCTTAAAAATTTGTAGTGCGTGAACTCCATCCTAAATAGGAATTACGTTAAAACTAGGCTATGTTTGAATTTACGCACAGCTGGTGCAAATGGCTGCAGAACCTGCATTCACATGAAAGTTTTCACACACCTGCAGCATATCTGACTGTGACATCAGAGAAAAACACAATAAAATAATATAAATAAAAAACATAAAATAGGCCTACACTAAATATTTACCTTAAATAATTAACAAATTAAGATGACAAAAAGAAAACACTGAATACTACTGTATTTTAATACCGCGTAGCATATTTTGCAAGTAACTTCGTCCCCCTTCTGTCGAAACGGTCCCACACAGTACTTCTTCTCGCTTACTTCATTATGCTTGCTCAGAGAAATATGTCTGTAGGCGTGTGTGGACTCGCGGTGTGAGTTAACAAATATAGGCTATATTGTATTTTTTTTAACCATGCAGCACAAACAAATCTTTGAACATAAAAATTAAAGAAAACCCATTTAAACCGTTTAACTGATAGTATTAAAATCGGTAAACGTTTACTTTTGGTTAACGGTTAAACGGTCAATAGAGGGAACTGAAGGCTGCCATGGCTAGGTGTAATACCTCTGGGATACATCTATATATGGAATGTCTCATGGTTCCCAGGAGTGGTTTATGAACAACTGCTGTAGTCAACAATCAGCTTTTTTATTTTACATTAAGAAAGAGGTTATTACCTGACATCACACTGCATCCTAACCTCCTCTCTTTAGGCCGCCTCATTGCTGTTAGCAATTAGGCCTACTACCATTGTGATGTCAGCTGACTTAAGAGCTGAGTGACCACAGAGTCGTGAGTGTACAGGGACTGAAAGGAAGATGCTCTGTCCTCAAGCCTTAAAAAACAACTGATGTTGTTGCTCTAGGCACTCTGTTTGCACTGCCTTTGCACCGTGAAACCTGTACTGATGTGGTGAAGCCTGTCCTCACTAGGGGACTGAGAACATCAACTGCTACCTGACTCAAAGACTGCTTTTTTAACCAAGAAGCTTTTCCTGCAATTTAACCATTCTCTACAGTGGGAATTGGGAGGGGAAGAAAAAAATGTATAATAATAAAAATGTTAAAGACTTATGACTAAACTGGAACAATTCACAATGATTTTAAACCAGAACGGGACATCCAATAGTTTGCTCCCATTTTGCTGTAGGTTTCCGGTAACTTCCAATACATTTTGCTAACATTTTATTGGGGTGGCGGGGATCCTTGCTGTGACAGGCTCTAACCAATCCAGAAACCAGAAAAGTAAAAACATCTGTCATTCTGCTCCAAATGAAGGAAGTTCAATCTAATTGCTCTCAGGTAAATGACAACACAAGGTTATATTTGTCCTTAAATCTATATGTAGTATTTGTGAAGAAATTCTGATGCCTGAATTGACTGGTATCAACTCATTTACAAGTCACTTCTACGCAGAACCCCTCTGTACCTAAACTCTTTTCACCATTGCCTTACCCACCCACAACTTGCGCTTAAGCAGCTACAACTCTTATTGCATTTCTCCACTGCTGGTAACAGCTTGACTCAACTCGACCAGACGCCTCTGTTTTCCATTGCAGATTTTAGTACCGCCTCAGCGCTTTATGTAAATAAGCCATGTGAGTAGTGTTGATTCTCTCTGACCAATCAGTAGTCTGCAGACTAAAAATAGAAACTGTTACCAGGGACTTTCTTTCTTAATGGAAAACCAAAAAAGGCGAGGAGAGTCGAGGCGAGTCAAGGAGTTACCATGGTCATTAGCGGCATTAGTCACCATTAGTCACCATTAGTCACCATTAGTCACCATTAGTCACCATTAGTCACCATTAGTCACCATTAGTCACCATTAGTCACCATTAGTCACCATTAGTCACCATTAGTCACCATTAGTCACCCCAAAAGCCCATACGTCTTTGGCCACCAGTCCTTCCTTCCTGAATATCTGTACTCTGTATTTTGTATTTTTGTGTACTTTGTGTTTAACTTTATGTCTTGCGTCATTGCCAGGTTGTCATTCCAAAACAAGAAACTGTTCTCAAATTGGCCCACCTGGTTAAATAAAGTTTAAATAAAAGTTAGAAAATGTAGTTTCATTTGGAAAATTTGGTGATCTATTGTTTCTGTTTTTTATCAATCGTATTTCTGACTCCTCATTGAAGAGCTCCACTTCCGGGATGTGCGTATACACAGATGAAATCTGCATCATCTGAGAGCATCATCCCACCAATAAAGCAGCCGTATCAGTGCCGATTGTGAAGACAGGCAGAACTTACTCAAGTCACGGTTCAAGTCATTGTCCTCCATCTCCTCCCCTTCCTCCTTGACAATCACATTGAGTTCCAGAGTTTGAGTGCAGACCTCCCGGTTGAAATCCCTCATGTCTGGACCCCAAGGGGAGGGTTGTTGGGCTGGAACAGACCTATCAGAGCCTGGCTCAGACATGGCGAGCTTACAGGTGGATCTAAGAAAAACAGATCATACAAAAGTTTACTTTGTCAAGTGCACAACATGCAGAAGTATTAAAAGGTGCAAAACAATGTTTAGTAGCAACAATAATGTATATAAAAGAGAAACTGATATTATATAGTATACATATACACAGGACTATACATATACACAGGACTATACATATACTATACACAGGACTATACATATACTATACACAGGACTATACATATACTATACATATACTATACACAGGACTATACATATACTATACACAGGACTATACATATACACAGGACTATACATATACACAGGACTATACATATACACAGGACTATACATATACACAGGACTATACATATACAATACACAGGACTATACATATACACTACACAGGACTATACATATACACAGGACTATACATATACACAGGACTATACATATACTATACACAGGACTATACATATACACAGGACTATACATATACACAGGACTATACATATACACAGGACTATACATATACACAGGACTATACATATACACAGGATTATACATATACACAGGACTATACATATACACAGCAGAATTTGAAACATTGAGGTGGTCGAGGTGCATTTGATTTCTCCAATGTTTTGTAGGGCTGAGTGGTAGGTTGCTGTTGTCCAACTGAAGCTAATACAGTAGACCCAGTCTGGCTCGGCTGAATCAACCCTTAACGGAGCCAAGCGGTCAGACACCTTTGAGGCTAAGGTTAATGTTAACAGCCTGCCAGTCTACTTTCAACACCTGTGTAAGAAGATGTGAGAGCCCACTGGGATAAGACACACGTCTTTAGCCTCCTGAGATTACCAGCAGCATAGCTCCCTGTATTCCACTGCTGGATAGCTTCTAAAGCTAGAGTCGGGGGCCTGGTTAGTCCCTGAAAGGGCGACCAATGCTGCTGGAAGTGGTGTTGTAGGGCCAGTAGGGGGCACTCTAACCTCTGGTCTAAAAATCCACAGTGTATCCATTGATGTGGATTGGGGTACATTCAGTCTTGTTCATCCAGTAGTTCAGTGTACGGACTGGAGGTTTGTGACTCTCCATGGCATATCCATTGTTGTGGATTGGGGTACGTTCAGTCTTGTTCCTCCAGTAGTTCAGTGTATGGACTGGAGGTTTGTGACTCTATGGTGTCTCCATTGATGTGGATTGGGATATGTTCAGTCTTGTTCATCCAGTAGTTCAGTATACGGACTGGAGGTTTGTGACTCTCTCTGGCGTATCCATTGTTGTGGATTGGAGTACGTTCAGTCTTGTTCATCCAGTAGTTCAGTGTAGGGCTGAAACGATTCCTCGAATAACTCGATTACAAAAATGTGTCGACACAAAATGACTTGACTCGAGGCTTCGTTTAATCAATGTTACCAACGTTGTATCGCGCACAGTGGTTCCGCACGGATGATTATTACTGTCGCACACCGGGCTCACGCTGCTAGCGACAATGACCTTGTCTATTTATTATATAAGCAATCCAGATTGCAAATGTAAATGGTCTTATTAAAATATTAGTAAGTAAATGTCACACTTTTCTAATAGAGTTTAGTGGCATATTTTCGAAATGTGCAATGTTTCCTTTGTTGTTACGCGATGTTTATCGCGTTGAATCAAGCGCTATTATTCTGAAGGCGAAACTAGTAAAGGCTAGAA
>JACXGM010026340.1:0-14918 GCA_016801145.1 Umbra pygmaea
TTTTGTTAAGGTTACAGTCAGTCAGAACACTAAGGGTACTCAGTTCGATTAAGATCAGGTTAGTTATGGTCAGGTTAGTCAGATTATGGTCAGGTTAATCAGATTATGGTCAGGTTAGTGAGATTATGGTCAGGTTAATCAGATTATGGTCAGGTTAGTGAGATTATGGTCAGGTTAGTCAGATTATGGTCAGGTTAGTGAGATTATGGTCAGGTTATGGTCAGGTTATTCAGATTATGGTCAGGTTATTCAGATTATGGTCAGGTTATGGTCAGGTTATTCAGGTTATGGTCAGGTTAGTCAGATTATGGTCAGGTTATTCAGATTATGGTCAGGTTAGTCAGATTATGGTCAGGTTAGTCAGATTATGGTCAGGTTAGTGAGATTATGGTCAGGTTATGGTCAGGTTATTCAGATTATGGTCAGGTTATTCAGATTATGGTCAGGTTATTCAGATTATGGTCAGGTTACAGAGGTTGTATACCTTCTTCTCTGCCTCATACTCGGCCCATGCTGCTTTGCGGTCCTCCTCACTGAGCGCCTCCTCTTCCTTGTGGTCCAGGAGGGAGTCATGTTCGTGGTATCCCACAATCTGTTCCTTGTTGCTGTGTAGTAGCTCAGCTAGGAACGGGTCCTGGACAAAACAAGGGATTGGAAAGTGGTCAGAAAATGGGTCAGTTAAAACCAGCACCCCCCCCCCCAAAGAAACACCCCCAATTATCGCTTTTATTAATATAATGTATATTTGTTTTAGGTACAGATATGAGCTAATTGGTTCTTATATATTCCAATTGATTTTGTTTTCCTCATCTTAACCAGTCAGGCTGTCACATCACTCCCTCACTTCTGTCATCATCATCCACCTAAATAAGGGCATCAGGTGGCTCAGCGGTTAGGGAGTCAGACTTGAAGTCGGAAAGTCGCCATTCGATACCTGACTGTGCCAACTATTGTTGTGTCATTAAGTAAGGCACTTTATCCCAACCCAAGTCCCTGTATTTGCTGTTCTTGTTCACACAACATACCATTACTATATTAATGGTATATTCTTAATCAGCACAGGCATTGATGAGGTTCATGTCACATAAAAACGGTAAGTATACTGGAGCTGGTAATATCATTTAACATCAAGCATGTATTGTATTTCTGCTGACTGTACTACAGAAAGCTACTGGAGTGCAGTTCAGGTAGTTATAACTAACTAACTTACTAAAAAATGTTCTTAATACAATACGCATCCTACTTCATACCAGAGTATGGTGAAGTGTTCTAGGCTGCTGGCTCCCCCTATACGCATCCTACTTCATACCAGAGTATGGTGTAGTGTTCCAGGCTGCTGGCTCCCCCTATACGCATCCTACTTCATACCAGAGTATGGTGTAGTGTTCCAGGCTGCTGGCTCCCCCTATACGCATCCTACTTCATACCAGAGTATGGTGTAGTGTTCCAGGCTGCTGGCTCCCCCTATACGCATCCTACTTCATACCAGAGTATAATGAAGTGTTCTAGGCTGCTTGCTCCCCCTATACGCATCCTACTTCATACCAGAGTATGGTGAAGTGTTCTAGGCTGCTGGCTCCCCCTATACGCATCCTACTTCATACCAGAGTATGGTGAAGTGTTCTAGGCTGCTGGCTCCCCCTATAGATCTCTTTCAATAGACTCTGCTTCCTCCTGCTCAGTCAAAGAAGCTAATAAAAATACCCCCCACCAAAATAAATATTTAAAAAATTAAAAGCTCTCAACTTAATGTGGCCTGTTGCCACATTGGTTTAATATTGATCAAATGCCTTTGAAAATAATTTAGCTGCACAGACTGATATCTGTGTAGAGTGTAGATGTAAATTTGCGGTGAGTCTCAGGCAGAGTGGTGAATATAAGCTCCTTTTGGCTAAGCCCAGTTTAAACTTCTCTTTTCTGGCAGCTCAATGGTGGAGAAGGATCTATGGACACTCAAAGTCAATATGCACCTTTCACGTTATTGTGAGCTTTCTTATGAACTGATGCCAAACCAATGAAATACTACGGTTACAGGTGTTACTAACCACACTGTACTATGGTTAGGGTTAGAGGTGTTACTAACCACACTGTACTAGAGTTAGGGGTAGAAATGTTACTAACTACCTTGTACTAGAGTTAGGGGTAGAGGTAAGTAAATTTTATTTATATAGCACATTTTCACAGACCAGAGATCACAAAGTGCTTTACAGACGAGAAACCAATACAAATATAGAAACAGCATACATGAAAATCAAATGCTAACGGAAAGCTTGTCTAAAACGATGTGTCTTAAGGTGTGCTTTAAAAGTGTCCATCATATCCATAGATCTTAAGGCGAGAGGGAGAGCATTCCACAGCCTGGGAGCTACTGTGCAAAAAGCACGGTCACCCCTTGTTTTAAAATGAGTTCTAGGGACAGTTAAAAGGATTTGACCTGAAGACCTCAAAGACCGCCCAGAGGTGTGTATGTGGAGCAAGTCTAAGATATAAGAGGGTGCTTGACCGTGCAAAGCTCTACATGTGAAAACTAAAACTGGTGTTACTAACTACTTTGTACTACGTTTAGGGGTAGAGGTGTTACTGCCTACCATGTGTTAGGGGTAAAGGTGTTACTAACTACCCTGTACTAGGGTTAGGGGTAGGTGTTACTGCCTACCCTGTCCTAGGGTTAGGCGTAGAAGACATGTGGTGTCATTTTGGGGCCAGTTCACTTCCTGCTTCTAATAAGACAGAGGCTGCTTGTCCACTTGTCCTGTTCCCCAGCGTGTCTGTGTGTACCCAGTGTGTAGGTCCAGGGTCTGTGTGTGAATCCAGCGTGTGTAAGTCTCCAGCATATATGTGCGTCTCTCCAGCATGTCAAAGTGTAGGTGTGTTTATTTAGGGTGTGTGTGTACATTGCATTCGGAAAGTATTCACAGTGCTTCACTTTTTACACATTTGGTTATGTTACACCCTTATTCTGAAATTGATTAAATTAATTTTTCCCTCAAAATTCTACAAACAATTACCCTGGAAATCCAGAGTTCTCGCGAGAGCACAATTTGAATTTGTTCAGCGAGTTACTCTGGTACCGAGTATTGCTGCTCATTACCTATGCCCTTGTAGCTGAGCTGCACCAATCACATCGATGTATCTAATATAGGCAGGCCAGAGGCGTGCTAAACAGATGACGACAGCGCTGTGACCTCGAAGTCATTAGTAAATATTTTAAGATCACTATGGATGAACAGCAGTTGTTTGAAGTTTAAGTTAGACTTAGCTTTTTGTCTAAAAGAGGAACAGAAGACGGATCTCTCCTTTGTCATTAAGACATCAGTGGCTTCCTTTGTTGTTCACTTTAAGAGAAGCAGAGAATTCCCACCTGGCACCAGCATAGTGCACTACTGCTGAACCAGGATTCACTGAGCTCCCAAGGGCCTCTGGTCAAAAAAGTACACTACGGAGGGCAGAGGAAGGCGGTTGGAAAGCGCGTTTTAAGGATTGGGAGAGGATAATGAAACACTGCCTGTTGGACACAGGGAGGAGAAAACAACTTCACACAGCTTCTTTGAACATCAAGAGACAGAAGTGAGATTACCAGATGGAGGAGAACAGGTGTGTGTGACAACGAGTAGGTCGACCTGCTCCTCCATAACAGACATATTCTGGGTCCAGTTTTTAACTGAGCTGGAGTTCAGCTGAAATCCTTCAAACATCTTAGAAAATTGGCGCTTTAAGGATGAATTCCTTCCTAAAGTGCTGCAGCTGTCTGCTCCATCACAACTAATATTAGACTCTGAGCAAGTCTTTATGGATGTGGTCAACTATCACACGCTACACTCACTGACAAGGGTTTAATTAATGCTACAGTAAATATGCATCTGTACCAATACTCCATTATGTCTGTCTTAAACAGTGGTTCTCAAACCTCTCCAGGAGCACACAGCCATTCCATGTATCAGATGTATCCTGGAGTTAGCACACCTGAAACAATGTGTTAAATTATCAAGTTTTTATCAGTTGAGCTAATTCAGCAGTACAACAAAACTGAGTAGCCTGGGGGTCCCGAGAAGAGGTTTGAGAACCACTGCTCTAAAGGCTGTATCAATAATCATGTACACTATATCGCCAAAAGTATGTGGACACCTGACCATCACACCCATGTGAGCTTGTTGGAAATTCCATTCAAAAAACAAAGGCATTCATTTGAAGTTGGCCTCCCCTTGGTGGCTATAACAGCAGTCATTCATCTGGAAAAGCTTTCAATCTACAAGATTACATGTGCGTCTGAGGGAATTTGTGCCCATTCAGCCAATAGAGCATGTGAGGTCAGGCACTGATGTTGGATTAGAAAGCCTGGATCACATTGGAATTTAAATTCATCCCAAAGGTGATCAATCAGGTCAGGGCTCTGTGCATCCCAGTAGTTCCATGACACAACTCATCGAACCATATCTTTATGGAGCCCACTGTGCCCACAGGGGCACAGCCATGCTAGAACAGGAAAGGGCCTTTATCAATCTGTTGCCATAAAGTTGGAAGCAACTTAGTGTCTAAAATGGCTGAATAGAAAAACTTGGATTCTGATGTTACACTGCTGCTCCCGGAAATGTTTTTGTTTTGAATTCTCAATCGCATCAGAGTCTTGCGAAAGCAACTAAAAATAAAGATAATCAAAAGAGTACTTTACAATACCTTACCTAATTACAATATACTCGAAAATGGAGTTCTGCTATGAAAATTCGACTAACGCGTCGACACCAGTAACAAGTTTAGTCTTTTTGTGCACAGTTGCTTCAATATAGTAGTTCAGTATGTTACTTGGAAGCTAAGCTAGGCTAAGTGGTTGGTAAACTAAGCTAAGCTAAGCGGTTGGTAAGCTAAGCTAAGCGGTTGGTAAGCTAAGCTAAGCGGTTGGTAAGCTAAGCGGTTGGTAAGCTAAGCTAAGCGGTTGGTAAGCTAAGCTAAGTGGTTGGTAAGCTAAGCTAAGCTAAGTGGTTGGTAAGCTAAGCTAAGCTAAGCTAAGTGGTTGGTAAGCTAAACTAAGCTAAACTAAATGGTTGGTAAGCTAAGCTAAGCGAAGTGATTGGTTGGTTTGCTGACAGTTACACTCGCTGGTTTCTAACTTCACATAAAAAAGACCAAATATTAAACCACACAAGGCATCACTAGTTCTGAATACGACTAACTCGCGTAAGAGATGTGCAGTCAACATTTTTCTTTACATTTTTATTCTACCGCTGTTTGCCAGAGGGATCATTATTAGGTAGCATCGGTGAGCACAATTCTCGTTCCAAAGCTGTGTTTGGCTCACAGCCATTTATAATTTGACTTAGCGTATATCTGTATCATTAAAGTGTTTTAGATATTGTTGTATTCAAAGACACGTCACGTTTTGAAGAGAAGATCACGGGTTTAAAGAGATACATAGATTGGAGCCTTTTAAACACTCAGGCCACCCAGGGTTACCAAACAGAACATACCAAAACGTTTGTGCAAAGAGAAGTTAGCTGCACCCATGTTTTTATATAGAAAGTCATTACTGTTATTGGGAAAGTGTCTATCCAAAAATAGGCATTTCCAACAGCAAAGAAGAGATTCGAACTTGCAATTTCTTGCGTCGTAGGCACATCATTAACCCATTACACCATGGGGCTGTGTTAGATTCTGCAGAAAAAACATGTTTCACGGATTGGCTTCCAAAGTCATGAGTTATACATACCCGTTGTGAATGTCTTTAGAGTAGTCCTGATTGTGAATGTCTTTAGAGTAGTCATGTTTGTGAATGTCTTTAGAATTGTCATGATTGTGAATGACTTTAGAGTAGTCATGATTGTTTTGAACTAAAATTTAAAACGCTGCAAAAGACCATTGCAAACTAATAAAAAATAAGCTTTCGGCCGGCTGAACAAAACCTTATTAGTAAATTTGTTTCCAATGACCTTGAGGAGATTCAGGTTCTCTTAAAGTGATGGTTCAGAGTAATATAAACCTAGGGTCATTTGCACCTTGACCTCGAGCCAAACAACCCCCCCCAAGCTTTATTCCCTTGTTATAACATTGGTAGAGTTAGTGTGATCAGAGGAATGGCACTAAGCCAGCGCTAATGGAACCAAGTTGGTATCTTGTAAATAACCCCACTAATAATGCGGGGAATGTTACCAAACCTTTACAGTAGTACAATTATAAACAACAGTAGTACAATTATATCCAACAGTACAATTATATCCTGCAAGAACACGCACAGGGCACAACATGTATACCCTAGCAGCCGAGAGTAGCAGCCATCAGGCAAGTGTCATTCAAATATACTTCTGGTGTACTTACAAACTTTTCACTGCCTTGTTTTTTAAGTACAGAACCTAATTGTTCTACTGTAAAAGTTTGGTAACATTCCCGGCATTATTAGTGGGGTTATTCTAGCGCCTGTGTCAGGTGCTTACCTGCCAGGCTGGGTGTTTTAGCGGACACACGGACGACAGTATCGTCAGCATACATCTGACAACTGACACCCGGACAGCAATTTGGTAGGTCATTTATGTACATTGTAAAAAACACCGGCCCAAGTACAGACCCCTGCAGTACTCCTATGTTGTTGGCCTGCATAGGTGACATCACTCAATTGACCCTACAAAGCCATATATTGAGATAGGGTCCTGGAAACACTTCTAATCATGTACCCCAAGGGATGACAACATATTTCTAAAATTGGAATGATAGCGTGAACAGCCAATCAGCTATAGCGCTATTTGTAAAAGTATATTTTAACAGAAAATGCACCGTGATAACATTTACATCCGGGTTGTGAGACAGAACAACAAATCTCTTTTGTAATGTATCTCTGGCAATCGTCGAGTAAAATGGATGATCTTGTACATTTATAACATCTGTTTCAGAAGGATGACAATTTTAACGTAATCTGAGAAGTGTATAACACGTTTCACTGCTTATTTGGTTCAGAAGTGCGGACCCGCAATGCATACACAAAGGGCTTCGTTTTTTCCTGAAATTGTCATTCTTTACATAAAATCAATTTTACCTGGGAAAACTATGCCATATGTAATTACTAGGACTTTGACGAGCAAGCAAATGGCTTTGTTTACTTTGCACTTACCTCCCTTCATGACTCGTAATGTTTCTGTTGTCATAGCTATTGTAAAATAGAAACATTTGCTAAATTCCAGAGTCTCTGAGCTTTGTAAAGATATGAGACATGTATATATATAACCAAAAAAATTACAGTTGTGAGATGTGTTTCTAGTCCACCTTTAAAACCGCGCTAACAGGGTGCTAACCTCACATTTCTACTCGTAATGTTTTCGTTGTCATAGGTATTGTAAAACGTAGACATTAGCTGAAACTGTGGGATTCTGAGCTTGCAATAATGGTAGTTGTATAATAATAATAATAATAATAATAGTTCTTTTATTCATCTTCCATGCTCTCCACCAGTCTTTCACATTGATGTGGTGCGAGAATTCAAGCAGCTTGGCTTTGTTTGATGGCTTGTGACCATTCAAATTGTGCACCTCCTTAAGGCCAAGTGGCCTTGCCCTTAATATCATGAAATTCCCTCACTGGTGAAAACCTGCAGAAACGCAACCTTACATAACATTAGTTTGACATGTGGTTTGGATGCTGTATCAATAATATTCTATACTACAGAAAATGTGTGACTAGACGCTGTGTTAATTATACCACAGCAAACTGTTTTCCCTTCTACAGATATCAGGTATACTAGGTCTGTCCTCAAGGGGATACAGACACACGTAGAAACCAACCCACATGGAGCCACACCCCCCCACATGGAGCCACGCCCCCACCACATGGAGCCACGCCCCCACCACATGGAGCCACGCCCCCCCCCTCACCTTTGGCAGCACGGGAGTCGATCTCTTGCTCTTCTTGCCAGTGGGGTCGTCCAGGAGGTCTGGTTCGAAGGTGTACAGTTCGTTCAGCTCGTTCATGGTGAAGTGTCTCTCAATCTGCTGCTGATCCACCACCCTGAAGGACAGGGACTGCTTGGCCACCTGTCTGTCATAGATCTTTTCCTCCATGGTGCCCTGGAAAAGAGGGCTTCACATCAACCACGCTGACAAACACTCACAGGTCAGGTCGTTAGGAAAGCCACACTGTTCAGGAAAACTAGAAACAACATTGAATGGCCCTCTGCTATATACACTTTCAGGATGAAAGATAATCACAGAAACACTGGTCTTACCGGAAGCTATCTTGAGAAGTATTGAAAATACGTGTGAGATGGGCAGCTAAATGGTTTACTCAAGGGGTCAGGGGGCTACACAAAGCCAGCATGGGGCCAAGACCAGAACAAACAATCATGTTCATATCCCCTGGGGTTCTCTTTACTAGCTTGAGATAAAACATGACCTACGACACAAATGCCACTCTATTCCCTAAGTGGCCAGTCTTAGTTTTGTAATATATAGGGAACAGGGTCATCTTCTGTACACAAACCAGATGGGTCAGTTTATCAGCTGTGTGATTACAAGGTAGACAACCATAAAGCATAAACCTTGCATCTTTCAGTTCTGGTTACTGCAATGAAGTTTAAACATGATACAATCTGGTTTCTGATTAAAAATAACATTTTCATAATCTGAACATTGCCTGCTGCATAATGCAATTAGACGATTTATTAATTGACAATCCGCTGGGCAGTCTAATTACCTGAGCCAGGAATCGGTAGACATAGCAGGTTTTAAGCTGTCCGAAGCGATAGACCCTGAAGATACTCTGGATGTCATAGGAGGGGTTCCAGGAGGCGTCAAAGATGATGACACGGTTAGCTCCTATCAGATTGATGCCAAGAGACCCAGCCCTGGTGGAGATCAGGAACAACCGGCCGCTTTGGAAGAATGAGAGTAGTAATGAAGAAGAGGGAAGCAACTTCTAATTACGTCTTTGGTAAAATATACACTATCAATGGAAAAGAACATACCACCCATCAGGGTACCAGTGCTTTCTAGTAACATTTGGGGTCTAGTTATAGCACAGTTGCGCACGCACACGCGCACGCACACACGCTTAATTTTTCAATCTACCAAATCTAGAAAGACACTTAACACTTAAATTAGTATTATGTTTAATTAATATCGACACCATTTTTGAGTTTCTTTGTCCATGGGAGAAATAGGATTTCCCCCTTCATTCCCTTTTGAGTTTCTTATAAACAATAAATATTGTATTTCATTTATTTTTACCAGGTAAATACTGCTCTTCTTTTCTTATCATCTGCTAATCAATTACATTTTAAGTGGCTATACTTATTTCTGCAGTTACCATACTGTGATCCTTGTTTCCATTTTATTATCATTCAAGGCCATTGTTAACGATTAAACTATTATTTTAGTATAGCAAACTACATTTAGACATGCTATTGATCTAGGTGAATTTCTAACAGATTAGAGGTAAATCGATTATGATTTCACAGGCCAAAACCTATAACCGATTATTGGGAGACCAAAAAAGCTGATCATAATTAAATCGGCCAATATATTTTTATTAATATTTATATATGTAGTAAATCATATTTTAAAGCTACATTGTGTAAGAATTGCTCCCATCTAGTGGTAAAATTGTATGATGACCCACTGAATATTACGTTCTAGCCCCTCCCGCTATATTATGCCAGCAACGCACTCAGATTTATTTTCCAAAACAACAGCGCTCGTTTTAATTCATTGCAAAAGTCATGTTATTATTAATATTATTCATGTTAATTCATTATATAGCCTGTGAATTGTAACCAAATGCAATTGTATTGTGTGTAAAGAAACAATAAGTTTCAAGTAGGTTGTCCAGCAATCTGAAGGTTGGTGGTTCGATCCCCGGGTCCTCCTGACCAAGTGTCGAGGTGTCCATGAGCAAGACACCTAACCCCAGTTGCTCCCGACGAGCTGGCTGGCGCCTTGCATGGCTGACACCGCTGTCGGTGTATGAATGTGTGAATGAATGGGTGAGTGTGAGGCAATGTAAAGCGCTTTGGTGGCCATTGTTGGTCAGAAAAAGCGCTATATAAATGCAGTCCATTTACCATTTATCCAACAATACAATTATTTTAGTAACACATGAACATGGACACTACCTATGCAATAAATTATTATTGTAATGAATTATGAGCGCTATTATTTTGAAACAGAAAATCTGTGTTTGGGTTGCCAGGTGAAAGGTTCTTGCCTACCGTATAGCTGGGGTGGCACATTACCTGCCTTTAATATTTAAGATGACTTACACCCTCTTGACTACTTTTGAATCAGAATTATTTGACTCTGAAAGGTGCACTGAAGTTTGTGTAGGAAAAACAACTACTTTCTCTTTCAATGACAAAGCTGTAAAACATGCATTTTATAATATTTGTGAAAAAAACTGTTTAGACAGAACAATGATTCCCTGAACAGTGCAGAGCTTATTTTGCCTTTTGAACAGGAATTGCAATGAAGACCTAAGTAGTGCTTCCTCAGTGTTTGGTAATGGGCATGCGCCGGTCGGTCTTTGATAAATTATGACTTTTGTTGTGTAACAAAGCACTGCATAGTGTATGTAATCATTAACCCATATACATCGCTTTTCAGATTTTTACAATGAAGAAACAAATGGTCACTAGAATTAGGACCTATTACATATTTGGAGATTCTGTTTAGCGATCAGAAATCTAAACTGTTTTACAGTGCCTGAGGATCAATATTTGTATAGTGTGCCTACATTATGCATATATGCCTTGTAAAGAATGCCAGCATTGAGTCCTATAGAGATGAGTGGGGGTGTGTTTTCAGTGGTGATTTTGGGGGTGTCGTTATAGTGGTGAGTGGGGGCGTGGTTATAGTGGTGAGTGGGGGCGTGGTTATAGTGGTGAGTGGGGGCGTGGTTATAGTGGTGAGTGGGGGCGTGGTTATAGTGGTGAGTGGGGGCGTGGTTATAGTGGTGAGTGGGGGCGTGGTTATAGTGGTGAGTGGGGGTGTGGTTATAGTGGTGAGTGGGCGTGTGATTATAGTGGTGAGTGGGCGTGTAATTTACCGGACATTGCTGTAGTCGTTGAAGTCCTCGGCCCACTTCTTCCTGTGCTGGGCATTGGTGGATCCATCCAGACGGTAGTAGTCTATGTTCCGGAACCACTTGCCCTCCCCTAAAGCAGATAACGTGCAGTAATTAACATTGGTCATAATCCATGTGTAGAATCAGAATACTTTTAGTCTTCACTTGTGCCAGTCACAACATGTTCTTATAACAGGGAAATGTTTGGTTACAAATTACTTACCAACTGATCCACTACCATTCTACTGGAAAAACTAAATTACAGTAATAAGAATAATTCAATAAGACTGCAATAAGTCACAGACACGGTTAATTGAATGGCCTAAATTAATTTAGCATCCATTTAGTATCCAGTTTAACCGTTTAGTTGTACTCTTTTTATTGGTCTTAACAGTCTAATTTAAATATAATACCCATTTGTGTGAATATCCCAAATGTTGTAATATTTTTGAAGGATTTCATATAGAAATTATAAAGTGTAATCTTTGCGAGACCCGTCTCATTTCAGGTGACACCCAACTACGGAAAGAATATGGCGTGCAGGCAAAGCAATGGTGTGTAATTATGTAGATCCAAGTTGACCCGACCAACGTTAAATGCAGAGATGCCACTAGTTAGTGTAATAGATTACTTTATTGGGATGAGTTCACAACTCATGGAAAGTTCCTCAGTAGGACCCTAATGACCAGGTAAAAGCTGTAATTTCAGAATGTTTCCTTTTGTTCCACTGAAGGTAAAAAACTTTCAACATTTACAGTGGATTTCCAGTCAAATTACAACCTTTTTTTTACAGTGTAGCCATGTTTTAGATTTTCATAAATCACTGGTAAGTTATGAACTTCTTTTACCTGGAGTCGTGACAGATTGTTCGAACTGCACATCATTACGGTTTTGAGCATCTCCCATACGGTTTCTTAAATGTTTTCAAGCACTTCAGGCAAGAGAAAGGGAGGGTTGGCCCACATTCAAACGATGGGAGAGCTAAGCTTATTCATGAGGGTGATAGCCCTGTTTTGCCCCATGCAGCCTGCCGCCTGCTACAGGCCAGTTGAATTCCACTGGAATTCCACACATTGTGAAGTTAGTTAATATGTCCAATAATATTATAATTTTTTTCAAAAACATGAAATATTTGGGTGGTAATAATATAAGCTTGTATGTGCTGTATAAGTGAGTAGCCTACACTGTAAACCCCAATCTGCCCATGACACAAAATGTTATTGTTAAGTCCACACAAATGTTAATGACTGTCAAAACAACATAAAAACTTTATGTTCACTTATTCACCCCTTGTGAGGTTGACAATTATTTTACGTTAAGTCAACAATTTTTGAGTTTATTCTACTAAAATATATAGAGTAAACATTGCTTAATTAGTTCAAGGCCAATGAACAACACATATTCTGTGCACTTAGCATATATTTTGATAGTTAATTAAACTTAGTAACTCGTGGTTAAAATGTATACTCAATGTTTTTATGTTCATTTGACAAACAGTCATAATTTTCATGTGATATTTCCCAGCATGCTCTGCTGTATGTTGAAATGCTGGAATTGTTTAATTATTTTAGTGTTTTGTATGGATATTGACTAATTAATTCCACCCTTCCTAAACTAATATCAAATGCATACACTCTTCCAAATAATCCGATAATTTAATGAAAAATTATTTTGCACCCGCAACTGTCATGACTGTTCAATATACCTAAGGATTACCATCTTGCTGACATAACTGAAACTGGATTCCAAAAGGGAATTCCCTTTACCTTTACAGGAAAGGTGCTTTGCTGTAGGGTTAAACCATTATGGGTTGAACCATTTGGTTTGAACCAGAGGTAACACAAGGCAATGTATACTGGGAAATTTTACTGGAGGTGTGGCTTAATATTGTACTTAATAATTTTATGTTACTTCAACGTAGTCTTGACTAAATGAATTCAAGTTCATATAACAAGATTACAACAAATCATTTAAAACTAATTAGATTTTGTTGGAACAATGTAATTTTTGGGAGTGTATTTGACATACAATTGAATGCTCAGAAAACATAAATCAGTTATGTTGTATGATTAAAAAAGTTAAGTTCATCAGACATAAATTCAAAGTCAAACAAGGGTCATGTGACACATTTGTGTCTAGTGTACTCAATATTTTCATGTTACCATAGTTTACTAAACTAAAAGTTTTGAGTGCAAGCAGTTTCCAAATTTTTTTTAGGTTGACTGAGCGAATTCGGATTTACAGTGTATGTAATATCATTATTCTTCCTTTTTTTACTTAATTGTACTTTAGGGTTACATATGGTAATTGTCCAGTTTGTAGTTTGATTTGCCTATTGGAGGTCGTTTCTCAACTACTCAATAAAAACAAACAATTATAGTTTTTCTGGTTGGATCCCAATTAGCCTATTTGACATTAGGTTGATATTTATCCAGACACTAGTTGGTGATTATCTTCGCCAGTGAAACTGGGCTATTCAGACATGAAAACATCACTTTAATAACATATAGGCACGTTTGAATATTGAAATGCATGTTGAACCACAATTTATTTCGTATTCCACTTTAGTAATAGCTGGTTTATAACAACAGTACAAAACAAAAAATTACTGTAGTTATCTTGTTTAAAAAACATTCTATATTGCACGCGACCGAATATAATGCGGGGGGGGGGTGCCGTAAAAACTTGCATATCGCGCGCAGTATATTCCCTAAAATATGGTAATGGCTTATATATTAAGACTTAAATTAACGTAAGCTGAATTTAATGCTGGGTTAAATTTTCGTAGATGTTATTTACAATAAACTTTAAGGGTGCCATTGATTGTGAAACTTTGATTTGGAGGACATTGATTTTTAATTTAATCTTGGTATTTATTATATTTTTTACAATATTGTTTGTGATTTGCCAGTTGGGGGTGCCAGTAATTTGAGCCCACTGTATAGTAGCCTACCAGTTTTCAAACAAGTTGTATGGCTACATTATATTAAGAGCTAAGCTGATAAAACACAAGAAAATGACATCCGGATCTATTTAAAAACCACCGGACACATACATTGTAAAGACAAAATCAAATAAACAGATTTTTATTATTTCACAGTAGTATGTATTAATGATCAAAACTGCATTATATATGACCTCAAGATCAATTTGAACATGTTTCTAACAAATTATTATTTTCTAATGCTGTAGGCTACAATCAAATGTGCCACATATTAGTTGGACAGTAGCAGAGCAAGTAATGTTTGCTAGCTGGTTATGTACTGTTGACTGACCTTTGCACAGAATTGGGAAAAAAGAGAATGCAAAAACTACTGTTTAGCAGTGAGTGAATATTCCTTCAAAGTTTTAAATAGTTTACCTGAACTGACATTTACACTATGTCTAAAAGTTTAGATATTTTATTTAGCCTATATAAGCATGACTATGTATGGGGGAAACATTACTGATGGGCAGGCAAATAAATAGACCATTAGTTATGGACAACAGGCAATGTTAGGGTGAATCCCATTTCTCTGTCTTACCCCTTCCCCTTACCCCTTCCCCTTGTCTTACCCCTAGCCCTTACCCCTCGAAACCGAGTGGTAAGGGATAGGGTTGAAAACATACCCCTACGAAATGAGACACCACTTGGTTACAGTTACGTTATCATACATCATCGCTAGCAGGCTGATACATCACCAGAGGAGACAAGTGTTGCTCACAAACTTAAAGATATCAAAAGAAATCCGCTGCTAATGTAGTTTAATTAAAACTGTAGACATGCATGGTGTCCATTGAAGGCT
The DNA here is from genome assembly GCA_016801145.1 of Umbra pygmaea. Lineage (NCBI taxonomy): Eukaryota > Metazoa > Chordata > Actinopteri > Esociformes > Umbridae > Umbra > Umbra pygmaea. The sequence continues at coordinate 14,817 of JACXGM010026340.1, forward strand.
AGTCATTGAAATGCGGGATTGTTGTTCACATCAGCAATGTAACGAAACTAGCGATTTTTAAAAACGTTTCAATTAAGAACATGGTTGCCAATATATATCCAC
>JACXGM010026342.1:0-14917 GCA_016801145.1 Umbra pygmaea
CTGCCTTACACACTCACTTTACTCAGATAAATGGAATCATATACTGTAGTATATGTACTGGAATTATCGCTGCCTAACACGCCCACGTTCCTCAGATAAATGGAATCATATACTGTAGTATATTTAATGGTATTATCGCTGCCTTACACACTCACTTTACTCAGATAAATGGAATCATATACTGTAGTATATGTACTGGTATTATCGCTGCCTTACACACTCACTTTACTCAGATAAATGGAATCATATACTGTAGTATATGTACTGGTATTATCGCTGCCTTACACACTCACTTTACTCAGATAAATGGAATCATATACTGTAGTATATCTAATGGTATTATCGCTGCCTAACACACCCACATTCCTCAGATAAATGGAATCATATACTGTAGTATATGTACTGGTATTATCGCTGCCTTACACACTGACTTTACTCAGATAAATGGATTCATATACTGTAGCATATCTAATGGTATTATCGCTGCCTAACACACCCACATTCCTCAGATAAATGGAATCATATACTGTAGTATATGTACTGGTATTATCGCTGCCTTACACACTCACTTTACTCAGATAAATGGAATCATATACTGTAGTATATGTACTGGTATTATCACTGCCTTACACACTGACTTTACTCAGATAAATGGAATCATATACTGTAGTATATGTACTCGTATTATCGCTGCCTAACACACTCTCTTTACTTGAACTACTTGAACAAATATCCTCAATCAATAAACAGGTTCATCACCCACTCTGTAGGGTATTCCACCTAATATGTAGATTCTCCACCTGATATGTAGGTTCTCCACCTGATATGTAGGTTCTCCACCTGATATGTAGATTCTCCACCTGATATGTAGGTTCTCCACCTGATATGTTGGTTCTCCACCTGATATGTAGGTTCTCCACCCAGCCTGGATGAGCATGTTGTCAACCATATGAGCTTTTTGGACATCCCATTCCACTATCCATTAATATGGATCATATAGTAATATGGATCATATAGTAACTTATAAACCACTCTTTATAATTCAAAAAGGTTTAAATGCATTTTCTCATGAACAGTAAAAGTGGGCGACAAAAGGTTTGCTGAAACCCTGTTTTTGTGGGCAGATACTTTTTTTAGGATAGTGGCAACAACCGAATCAGCAAGGCTAATCTCTATTAAAGTTGAGTAATGATTGATTATGACATGTCTGTCCAATAGAGAAACAACAGATATGTTGTATGCCACAGTCCCTCCAAGTCTGAACCCACCTGTGGAAACGCCCTGTAGGCTGTAGCTGGCAAGCGTCTGTATGTTTGTCTCAAATTCAGGTGCTGTGTGCTTTCCAAGCTGTGAAGAAGTTTAATTATGTCCCTGAGAAATCAAGGGCTGAGGAGACACGGATCATCAGAATTCAGCCCATTAATGTTCTCCTGTGGAGACAGAATTCTATAGATATAAACCTGTAAACTGAAAAAATATGTTAAATGCAACAGACATAAAATCACAGTCAAAAGCTAGACACAGTTTCATAACATATGTTGAGTCCAAAAGCTAATAATTAATTTTAAAACTAGATATGACTGGCCAACCCCTTGAGTCTGGCCTCTCTCTAGGTTTCTTCCCAGATCCCACCTACTAGGGAGTTTTTCCTAGCCACTGTGCATCACTTGTGTTGCTTGCTTTTGGGGGTCTCTGGCCAGGTGTCTGTCAAAACACTTTGTGACAACTGCTGTTGTAAAAAGGGCTTAATAAATAAATTTGATTGAATTTGAGAAAGTATTGATTATCATAAAAATGATAAAGTCTAGAATTCAATGCGACCTTTGTGCATGCGCACTGCGAGTTGCTTCGGTGGAGTCGAGGGTAGCGTAAGGACCTTGGCTACTAGCTAGAATATGTACAACGCAACTTCAAACATTCTCCAGTAGGGCCGAGATCCTCCAAGTGGCTATGGTGGGTCTGTGGCAGCTGCCAGACGGCCGTCACAGATTCGCCGCTGCCACTCAGATCTCGCTGTCACTCACATTTACTACGGGCTAAAATATCTAGCTATATATAAACACTAACGCTTTATTAGGTACTGTACAGATTTAGCCAGAATCTGCAACACATTATTTTTATGTTACGTTCGTTCCTCCAACTATATACACAATCACCGACAGCTACATTGAAGCAAATGATACACTATCCACGACAGTTAGTACTCTACATTAAAGCACAATAAACTTTAGTTAGCCACTCAACCATTGCTGTAACTTTCAGTCATTATTTCCAGACAACTGCACCAAAAAAGTATACATCCACACTTAGCTTTAAATAGAAGAGTTAGCAATACTATATTAGGCATTTTTACTATTTTATGTTTGTTCCTCAGCATAGAGCCCTGTATTCCACTGCTGGTTTGCTTCTAAAGCTAAGCAGGGTCGGGCCTGGTTAGTCCCTGGATGGGAGACCAGTGCTGCTAAAAGTGGTGTTGGAGGGCCAGTAGGGAGCACTCTTCCCTCTGGTCTTAAGATCTTTCCAAATGCCCTAGGGCAGTAATGGGGACATTTGCCCTGTGTATGGTGCAGTCTTTCGGATGGGATGTTAAACGGCTGTCCTGACTCTCTGTGGTCATAAAAAATCCCATGGCACTTATCGTAAGAGTAGGGGTATAACCCTGGTGTCATTGCCAAATTCCCAACCGGGCCTCTCACTTCAATCATGGCCACCTAATAATCCCCCTCCTTCCTAATCGGCATACATAACTACTCACCTCTCCACTTGATAGCTGATGTATGGTGAGCGTTCTGGCGCAAAATGGCACCCAAGTGGGTGCTACACACTGGTGGTGGATGAGGTGGGCTTTCCCCCCTCACTGTGTAACTTCGGTAAAGTTAGACAGAAATTGGCAGATTTGCGGTTTGCAGTTCAATAAATCATAAGCGAAACGATTTCATTACAAAATAGGCAGCTCTATCTAACCATAGTAATGTAGACAACAAGCTACAGCATGGTTTTCATCTGAATGAACCATCGAAATATGTGGATAACTAAAGGTGCAGCAATGTGAGTGTTCTGCCTTCAGCCGAACGTCTAGGCACCGTCTACAAAGTGCAAAGCCGAAAGTCTATACAAACATTTCAATAGCTTCAATGTTATTGAGGCTGTTTGCTTCCAAAATCTCACTGTTATTGAGTCTATTGCTTTCAAAATCACTATACACATCTAGGGCCTCTCTATCAACTTACTACAACTGCTATTTTTTTAAAAGATTGCTCTGCCTATTTATTGTTTTATTTTTATTGGAATAAATTCAATAGCTTCACTGTTACCAGATAATTTTGGTCTTCAGTATGGACTTCCCTAAAATTGTGAACTCAGAGTTACTCAGAAAAGTACTTTTACTCTAGACTTTTTCCACCTCTGGGAGACCGTTGAGGTGTGGAGGGATTTTGAAAGCAATAGACGCAACAACAGTGAAGCTATTGAACTTATTCCAATAAAAATAAACGATAAATAGGCAGAGCAATCTTTTCTCAAATTAGCAGTTGTAGTAAGTTGATAAGGAGGCCCTAGATATGTGTAGAGATTTTGGAAGCAAAAGACTCAATAACAGTGAAGCTATAGAATTTATATCACAATAATAATACATAATAAATAGGCAGAGCAATCTTTTTAATAATTAGCAGTTGTAGTAAATTGATAGGGAGGCCCTAGATGTGTGGAGTGATTTTGGAAGCAATAGACTCAATAACAGTGAAGACATTGAACTTTATTTTCCTGAAATTAATATATTATAAATAAGCTGAGCCACCTTTTTAGTTTAAGTTTTATTTTTGCATAATTAACAGTTGTAGTATGTTAACAGGGAGACCCTAGATCTGTGGAGGGAATTTAAAAGCGTTATATTCAACAACAGGAATCTATTAAAATGTATGTTTATCTACTGTCGGTTTCGCAATTTGTAGACGGTGCCTAGACGTTCGGCTGAAAGCAGAACGCTCGAATGGTTCACAGCCAACAACGGCAACAGGTTGGAATGGTGTCCTTGTAGGGCTCCACTGCGGCGGAGTTGGAGCAGGAGTTGGCTGAGATAATCGAACTGGATAGACTGGCACTGGAAAGGGAAAACAGGAGGATTGCCGGGTTGGTGGCGGGTTGCGACGGCTGTGCCGGGGGTGAAGTCGGCATGAAAAGGAGTTTGGATGGGAGTGTGGGTGTAGCTGGAGTGGCGGTGGGGTTTGAGGAATGTTAAGAGGAAGAAGAAGCGGGCACGGAAGAAAGAGGGTGGTGAGAGTAGTTTGGAAGAGGGTGAAGGGCCGGCACTTGGTGGTGGGGAACAGGGGAACAGGGGTATAAGGTGATTGTGGCGTTTTCGGCCCCGACAGGTAAGCTGTTACACCCGGTGTCACTCACTGCGGCAATTAGGGAACAGGTTGGGAGGGTGGTGGATGCTAGGTGTTTGAGTGGTGGAAGGGTTCTTATTGTGGTGGGTAGTGTGGCTCTGAGGGATAAGTTGCTGAAGTTGGAGGTGTTAAATGGAGGTAAAGTGAGGTGTATGGTGCCTAGGAGTGCGGTGAAGGTGAGAGGGGTGATCACAGGTGTTCCGGAGGCTCTGTCAATGGAGGAGCTAAAAGAAGTGGTGTCGTTGTGGTTGTGTGGACGCGAGACGGATGGGCAGTAGGGCACTGGTGTAAGAGAAGGTGAGTCCCACGGTGTTGTTGGAGTTTGGAGGGCCATTGCAGAGTAAGGTGCACTTAGGGTTTCTTAGTTTTTTTGTGAGGGAATATGTGCCACCGCCACTGAGGTGTTTTAATTGTCAGTGTATGGGGCATGTTGCGGCTGTGTGTAGAGGGCGGGGCAGGTGTGGTAGGTGTGGGGGTGTGCATGAGTATGGTAAGTGTGGGGTAGGGGACAAGGTGATGTGCTGTGATTGTGGTGGGGAGCACAGTGCTGCGTTTGGAGGGTGTGTGTTTCAGAATAGGGCAGCGGAGGCACAGCGGGTTAAGGTGGTGGATAAGGTCACGTATGCGGAAGCAGTGCGGAGAGTAGGACGTGTAAGCGTGAGTGTGTGTTTGGTAAGGATTCGTTAGTGGTGGGCAGGGTTGAGTTTTTGGCATTTCTGTGTAGTGTGGTGAATGTTTGTAGTCAGGTTAAGGGTCAGAATGCCAGGATTGATGTTGTGGTGGGTGCTGCTAGTGAGTTTATGGGTATTACTGACGTCAGGGGGGAGATGGTCCATGAGCTGATGAAAGGGAAGGGGGAGGGTAGGTAGTGGGGGGGTAGTGAGCTGTATTTTAATTTCTAGGGTGGTGGGGTGTGGTGGGTGGTGTTGAATTGTGTGGGTCGTTACCGGCCTCACACTCCGGTACAGTTGGTGGCAGTATATGCACCTTAAGTTGGTTGCGATCCGCCATTAACCAGAAGAAGAAGAAGCAGAACGCTCACATCGGTGCACTTTATTTATCCACATATTTCGATGGTTCTTTCGGATGAAAACCGTGTTGTAGCTTGTTGTCTACCTTAATACAGTTAGATAGAGCTGTCTATTGTGTTCCATATTATGTAATTGAAAAGTTCTGCTCATGATTTATTGAACCGCAATCTGCCAATTTCGGTCTAACTTTACCGTAGTCACTGTGTAAAGTGCTTTGGGTTCCTTGGAAGAAAGCGCTATATAAGTAAAATGCATTATTATTAAAGTATTTACACAATCACCGACAGCTAGATTGAAACTAATGATGCTACAGTACATTCACTCCATAAAGCCCGGGGGCAGGATGCAATGCTAGTTACTAGTTAGCCACTCGCCCAGTACTCTTAACTCGTCCTTTCGGATACAAATCTCTAGCGATAATAATTGTAGTGGTTCTCTCTTGATACTGTAATAATGTCAACTTTGAACCTGATCATGTCAATGAACTGAATTGTGAAGGGGAAGTTGAAATCGAATATCAACTGACAGTAGATAGATAGCTTTTATTATTAAAATCAAGGTCCATTTAACAGAACATACAGCACAATAAAAAAGTGACTTTGCTATTAGTTAATGAGGAGGGACCAGCTGTTTTTAGCTAGTTATGCTATTAGATAGCGTGGCTGGACAAAGCTTCAAGCTTGTAATATTTACAATTGACATGAGCTATAACATGCCCTTCAGTAGGTAGGGTACATAATTAGCTATAGAGCTCGGGAGACGACGTCACGGAACAGTGCATTGTGGCTAGCTGCGGCCATTTTAGCGGTCACGCAAATCAAAATATTAGTGTAGCCGGCACCGAGGATAGTAGCTATTAACAATGAAACTAAAGAGCTACAGCAATAGAATAATATGTAAGCTATTAACATAGATTGTATAATTAATGGATAGAGCCATGTGTGACGTCACCCATTGGTTTGTTAAAATCTGATTTGAGTCACAGAATTTGCCGTTACGGGGGCAGACATCTTGGTTGCGGATGTGACGATTTTAGACGAGAGGGAGGAGTGAGGGAGGAGCCTTTGACCTTTGGGCGGTATCTGGGTGGTGTCTGATTATGATCTGACTGATGCTAGCTGAGAGTTGGCAACGCTGCTTACACCACATTACACACACTCACCGGCAACCTGGGTGCAACTGCTGCTGAAAGCTAGCCTACATTACTCGAGGTAAGATTTAACTTCGCTAGGTTTTAAATATATATTTGCCCCAAAGTTACAGCATATTACTTATATCTGGAGTCTCCTTGTAAAGTAAATGTATCTGAAGTTACCATAATTGTCTGTAACGTTAGCTTGCCACTTATAATAAGGTAACATGCTCACGTTAATTTTCTGCAAATCGAAGTGCAAAAAAAGTGTCAATACTTGTCATTATCTAATGCTAACTATTGGCAAATGTATAACCAAGTTTCTTAGAACATTTGGTTAACTGTAATAACCACAATGGTCTTAGTACTGTCCGCGCCATCAGTCCATCGCAGGAATGAATGAGGTCAACCTCGTCGCAGGAATGAAGGACCTGCATCACCACTACCTGCAGTATCCAGGCATGAAGTTCATCTTCTCTGGCATCCCCCAGAGATGCAGGTGGAGGAGTGTTGCCAATCCGGGGAAGATCGACAAGGCTTGCATGTTTGTGAACAGTGTTGTGGCTACATATGTTAATTGTTTAAGTGGCAGCTTTGTTAAACACCCTCAACTAAGGTTTGACACTCCTGGGCTTTTTTGCACGATGGAGTTCATGTCACCACTAAGGGAAGTTATATATTTTTTAAACAGTTTGGCAGAATCTATTAAAGCCCAACTTCAACAAGGGTGAAATGTTAATGTCTTGTTGTTCCTTTTGAAGTTAAATTTTAATGTTGATTTTTATTTTTGCCCGAAAGCCCCCAAGTCATGCCTTATGTGATGAGTGTCATAAAAATAGTATAATTTATTTTATTTATTTAACTGTAGCCATAACACTGTTCATCTTACCAGCTCTGCTCTTCCTTGTTCCCTACACCAGTGGTCCTCAAACCCTTCCATGGAGGGCCTAGTGTATGCTGGTTTTTGGTCTCTCCCTTCAATTAGAGCATAATTAGGACCTAGACTGCCAGGTGAGGGGAGATACTAACCAATTAGTGAGCTACTCCATCAGGCTTGTACAAGGTAAAAGCAAAAACCTGCATACACTAGGCCCTCCTTGGAAGGGTTTGAGGACCACTGCCCTACACCCTCTATTAAATATTTTTTAACCATGGTCGTTGACACTCTCTTACCCCGTCGGACATAGTTGTAAAACATTGTAAATATTGTACAACACTGTAAATAGTTTAAAACATTAGCGTTCATAGTTCTTCGTTATTATAGTTACTATCAGTGTGCTGTTCCAAGAGCATCACATGCTTGTTACTGGGACCAATTTACATTTTGCAATTAGCCAGGTTGCCTTTTGTCGCTTTCATATTGTCCAAGTAAACCAAGAAACTGTTAACATAAATACAAGTTAGAAAGTTATTTTTCACCAGAATGTGAGCATGCAACATATAAAATGTCTCACACAAGAACTCATTATGAATAATTGCTCCTGGACTATATAATACCTAAACACTATGCTCACTTTTATTGTAATTGCAGCTTTTATTTCTTTACCCACACATTTGGACTTGACTGAACAGTGCTCCACAAGTGCTTTAAGCTGTAGATGTGAAGCTATATTTTTATATTATGGATAGATAGTAATGTCAACCAGTTCTACTATAATTAAAAGAATGTGGCACTAGAGATTCAACTACCTCTTAATTGTACAGACAGTGAAGTTTGCCTTTACATTGACTCATAGCTGTGTTGTGTTTAGAATTTGTGTCAAACACAAATTGAACCTCTAAATACCAAGGACTGCTAAAATGCTAAAAGTTGGTCTGTCCTTTCAGCAGAAAAAGCTGAACCAAAAATGATTGTCTAGCATCATTATAATTCGAACACATTTTAGAACTTTGGATGTGGTGAATGCAATCTGTTTTCCACAACCAGATGAATGGCACTATACACCAGGTCTTCCTTCGGTATGCTCTGGTCATTCAGTTTGGATACCTTTAATTATAGTAAAAGACAAACATGTAGTTAAAGCATGGTAGATCACAATTAATTATATTAATATGAGCTTGTACATGAATGTATGCTTCAGTTGAGGACTTGCAGTATTAAGTAAATATACTACTACATGTCAAATTTGATCTTAAACAATGTGTATTGTACAGCATACTTTTTTTATATGTACATTTTAGTAATAAACAGCATTTGTAAATATAGATTGTAACATGTTACTCATCTTGAAGACAGACGAATGTGCTGACAGAAGGTCCTCAAATAGATAAGCAGACAACTAAGTGGAAGACAAAAGTGTAACAGCATCAACAACAGTGGTTGATAACTCCTGCAACAGCTTGCTTGTTGTTAGGTACATTATAACAGTCTGAAATAATGTATTTAGAATTCTTTGAGGAAAAATATTACATAGTTATTGCTCCAATATTGAACCTGGTGCTTTATACAATACATTTGGCTGCAGAACTGAAGATCGGTCAGAGCACAGCCTCATTTCTGGAAAACACAGGTTGGTTGAACACGTTGCAAACTGTTAAATAAAAGCCTGTCTTGGTTTTAAGCCAAGAGTGTCCACAAGACTGGACAGAAATGGCAAAGAAACAAAAAAAAATAACACCACACACACTAAACACACACTGCATTTCTTTTAATAAAAAGCAGACTCTGGCATCACAATGACATTGTGATCAGAAAAAGGAATACAACCACTATCTACACTGTTTAAAAAAATAAAGGGAAGACTAAGAAAACACATCCTAGATTAGAACGAATTAACTAATTGTATGAAATACTTTCGTCTTTACATAGTTGAACATGCTGACAACAAAATCACACAAAAATTACCAATGGAAATCAAATTTATCAACCCAATGAGGTCTGGATAAGGAGTCACACTCAAAATCAAAGTGGAAAACCACACTACAGGCTGATCCAACTTTGATGTAATGTCCTTAAAACAAGTCAAAATTAGGCTCAGTAGTGTGTGTGGCCAGTATGACCTCCCTACAATGCCTGGGCATGCTCCTGATGAGGTGGCGGATGGTCTCCTGAGGGATGTCCTCCCAGACCTGGACTAAAGCATCTGCCAACTCCTGGACAGTCTGTGGTGCAACGTGGGGTTGGTGGATGGAGCGAGACATGATGTCCCAGATGTGCTCAATCGGATTTAGGTCAGGAACGGGCGTGCAGTCCATAGCATCAATGCCTTCCTCTTGCAGGAACTGCTGACACTCCAGCCACATGAGGTCTAGCATTGTCTTGCATTAGGAGGAACCCAGGGCCAACCGCACCAGAACATGTTCTCAGAAGGGTTCTGAGGATCTCATCTCGGTACCTAATGGCGGTCAGGCTACCTCTGGCGAGCACATGGAGGGCTGTGTGGTCCCCCAAAGAAATGCCACCCCACACCATTACTGACCCACCGCCAAACTGGTCAGGCTGGAGGATGAATGTTCTCTACGGTGTCTCCAGACTCTGACACGTCTGTCACGTGCTCAGTGTGAACCTGCTTTCATCAGTGAAGAGCACAGGGTGCCAGTGGCGAATTTGCCAATCTTGGAGTTCTCTGGCAAATGCCAAACGTCCTGCACGAAGTTGGGCTGTAAGCACAACCCCCACCTGTGGACGTCCGTCCCTCATACCACCCTCATGATTCTGTTTCTGACCGTTTGAGTGGACACATGCACATTTGAGGCCTGCTGGAGGTCATCCTCCTCCACGTCTCCTGATGTACTGGCCTGTCTCCTGGTAGCGCCTCCATGCTCTGGACACTACGCTGACAGACACAGCAAACCATCTTGCCACAGCTCACATTGATGTGCCATCCTGGATGACCTGCACTACCTGAGCCACTTGTGTGGGTTGTAGACTCCGTCTCATGCTACCACTAGAGTGAAAGCACTGCCAGCATTCAAAAGTAACCAAAACATCAGCCAGCAAGCATAGATACTGAGAAGTGTTCTGTGGTCACCACCTGTAGAACCACTCCTTTATTGGGGGTGTCTTGCTAATAGCCTATAATTTCCACATGTTGTCTGTTCCATTTTTATAACAGCATGTGAAATTGACTGTCAATCAGTGTTGCTTCCTGAGTGGACAGTGGGATTTCACAGAAGTGTGATTGCCTTACATTGTGTTGTTTAAGTGTTCCCTTTATTTTTTTGAGCAGTGTACATTGCCAGTAACGGCCTCATTATCCAACATAGAACACAAATCAGAGGAGACATCCCATGAGGCTGAGCGAGACAGCTGGCTAAAGAACATGAAGGGCCAGTTGTAGAGACCAAACTGTTTCTTACCTCTGTGATCATACTTACCAACTTGGTCCGTGTGGCGCGTTTCCTTCCTTTCTTTGGACACAAGTGTGGTGGAAATTTGAAAAAATGGTAGGCCCAGCAGTGTCCTTCAGCCTCCTCTTGACCTAGTGGTAAATACATAAACATCAGCAGGTAGATTAAGATATCACAGGAATATATTAATCAAAAAATTAAGTCATTTCTAAAAAATAACTTTTAATAGTGGTTATTCAAATATTCAAAACATATTTGTATATACAAAACCATTTACATCAGAGCAATGAAGCTAAAATGACAATACAGTCATATGCAAACGTTTAGGCACCCCTGACAATTTCTAAAATGAAATTCCTGATCCACACCGATTTATAAATGAAAATTGGCTGGGGTGCCTTAACTTTTGCATACGACTGTAATACACTTGCAATTGCACCAATCTGTCAGATGTAATGAAATTATTTTGGTGGATATCAAAGGTTTGACACCATTATCACAAACATCGTGTTGGGTGACTGATGATTTCATTAAATGTTGCTATCCACGATTCCACAGACTGTTTTGGTACTCCAAGTTATGTTTTCTATTGCAGACACTTACACCACTAAGTTATAAATAAAAAGTACAAATAATGCATTAAAATTATTGTCTACCTGCTTGTCTGTGAAAAACTGATCTTCCTCAAATTGGGAACTGCACAGACGTGACTTTTTGGGGCTCCATTTTCTGCTGTCTCTCCTCATGTTCACCAACCATTGCTTAAGCCTGGTATCAGAAGGAAATCTGTTTGGAAAGAAATCTGGTGCATTTAGATCTCACATCCAAAAGGTGTGTATTTTATCAATTTACCCTAACAAGGCACCACATCTGCAATGAAAATGATATATACATTAAAATGTATGCAAAAAATGCAGATATAGTGCTACACGGGGTGTGAGTTAGTTATCTTAGTGCTCTTTGGATGTTCTGGATGTTTCAGTCAAAATAGAAAAAATATATTCCAAGGCACTCAGCAGGGGCGTCGGACTGGGGGTAAAACCAATACTGATTACCAGGGCCCAAAGGGAAGAGAGGGCCTTTGAAAAGTCTGGAATATATTGGGGTTGAAAACATAGGGGCCCATCAGGACTGCCTATGCATAGGGCCCAGGATCTTGTGCTACACCACTGGCACTCAGTAGTATTTGAAAGTCTAAAAAGCCTTTATTTCTTCATGGCTTAAAAGAAGTGACAAGTTTACACCTACGCGTTGCGGCTACAAGCCTTCATCAGGGTTGTATATTTAATAGATTAAGTTAAGATGTGACAATAATATACATTACGTTTTTTTTCAAGATGGAACAATAATGTAACTAAACTTTTTTTTTCCATGTGCGCCTCCGGGTAACGTTGCCCAAGTCTCGGAGTACATATATTTCAGTATATTCAAATAAAAGTTACGTTGTCTGAATTAAAGCAGTCTCTGCTTGACTTTCAAGCGAATGCGATGTGCAAACTGGCTAGCTAACGGATGTTAATTAGTACGCTAAAGTTCACTAACGAAAAACAGTATTACAAATTTAACATTACTTACCTGAAAAACTGAACTGCCGACTCATTTGAGTGTCTTGTCGTGCAACCAAACGCTGAACAAGACATTATTAGGCGATTAAAGTCTCACAGTCAAGTTCTTCTTCGTCTTTCCCAAACTGAAGTTCATGTGTCGTCATGGATGAGCTATGCTAAACCCATAGAAATTTAATATATATACATGTTGGTCAAAACATGTTGGCTGATGTAGTTTTTATGACTTAAGCCACATTTCATAAAGGCTTTTTAACTATATCCTTCTCCTCATTTGAAGACTTGACTGAGTGCCTGGGACCTGTTCTTATGTTTCTTTAAATTCTATACAGTACTACAGTAACCTACTACACACTGTGAAGTTTTTTGGGTTATCAGGTGTGTTGCATTCCTCCCATGGTTTAAGCACTCTTGAAATATTTTCACCTACATGGTCATACAATGGCGCTATTCATTTATTTCTGTATTTATTGAGAGACAGTGGTACTTTATATGGTACTTTATATGGTACTTTATATGGTACTTTATATGGTACTTTATATGGTACTTTATATGGTACTTTATATAGTACTTTATATGGTACTTTATTTTAGCTTGATCAAAAGTGGTACTTGTTTTGTGAACCACTGCTTTAAGTAATTGAGTAAGTATTGATATTGAGAAGTACACTCACCTAAAGGATTATTAGGAACACCCGGTCAATTTCTCTTTAATGCAATTATCTACTCAACCAATCACATGGCAGTTGCTTCAATGCATTTAGGGGTGTGGTCCTGGTCAAGACAATCTCCTGAACTCCAAACTGAATGTCAGAATGGTAAAGAAAGGTGATTTAAGCAATTTTGAGCATGGCATGGTTGTTGTCGCCAGACGGGCCGGTCTGAGTATTTCACAATCTGCTCAGTTACTGTGATTTTCACGCGCAACCATTTCTAGGGTTTACAAAGAATGGTGTGAAAAGGGAAAAACATCCAGTATGTGGCACTCCTGTGGGCGATAATGCCTTGTTGATGCTAGAGGTCAGAGGAGAATGGGCCGAATGCTTCAAGCGAATAGAAGGGCAACTTTGACTAATATAATCACTCGTTACAACCGAGGTATGCAGCAAAGCATTTGTGAAGCCACAACACACACAACCTTGAGGCAGATGGGCTACAACAGCAGAAGACCCCACCGGGTACCACTCATCTCCACTACAAATAGGAAAAAGAGGTTACAATTTTCAAGAGCACACAAACATTGGACAGTTGGAAGACTAGAAAAATGTTTCCTGGTCTGATGAGTCTCGATTTCTGTTGAGACATTCAGATGGTAGAGTCAGAATTTGGCATAAACAGAATGAGAACATGGATCCATCATGCCTTGTTACCACTGTGCAGGTTGGTGGTGGTGTAATGGTTTGGGGAATGTTTTCTTGGCACACTTTAGGCCCCTTAGTGCCAATTAGGCATAGTTTAAATGCCATGGCCTACCTGAGCCTTGTTTCTGACAATGTCCATGCCTTTATGTCCACCATGTACCCATCCTCTGATGGCTACTTCCAGCAGGATAATGCACCATGTCACAAAGCTCAAATCATTTCAAATTGGTTTCTTGAACATGACAATAAGTTCACTGTACTAAAATGGCCCCCACAGTCACCAGATCTCAACCCAATAGAGCATCTTTGGGATGTGGTGGAACGGGAGCTTTGTGCCTTGGATGTGCATTCCACAAATCTCCATCAACTGCTGGATGCTATCCTATCAATATTGGCCAACATTTCTAAAGAATGCATTCAGCACTTTGTTGAATTAATGCCCCGTAGAATTAAGGCAGTTCTGAAGGCAAAAGGGGGTCAAACACAGTATTAGTATGGTGTTCCTAATAATCCTTTAGGTGAGTGTATATCTTTTTTAAAGGGATACTTCACCCTACAGCAATCTGGAGGGGCTAGTAGCTTCTCCCATACATTTGTAGAACAGTGAGATATGTTTAATACATGCCAGGCTAGTGTAAGAGAAAGATTTGAAATTTCGCGGGGAATTTTCACACGCTGACGTCACGGTGGAAATCCAATCGACTGTGAAGATAGGAAAATGAATGTAGGCATGTATTCGGTCGCGAAAATAAGCATCCCTGTTATACTGATCTGGCTTTCAAACCTACTCTCTTAAAGCCTCGGTTGTCCTTGATGTTTTAAGGTATAGCTTGTCTTTCTGTGACATTTCGATCAGCCGTTTTAATGCTAAATAGACGAGGTGGTATGATTTTTTCCGTATGTCGAGAACTACAATGCTGGCTTCCTTGTTCCAAGCCCCGCCCACCCGGCATGTTCTCTAAATTATGTGAAACATTTCGTAAACAAAGTCGCTGGTAACACAATTGCTAATAACCTAGGATTTACAGATGAGGAATTTTACAACTTGCTTTTACATTCTGAGTGACATCCAACCAAACATGTTTGTGCCCGAGTACACCGAAGAACATTTACAAAAAATGGAGTTTAATATTCAGGCAGCATGTTCTACA
>JACXGM010026343.1:0-14423 GCA_016801145.1 Umbra pygmaea
TAATAATAAAACATATGCATAAATATGAATAAATATGCAGCATGGACGAAATATCACACCATTTGCTCTCGATTGCGACTTTGGCTGTTCTTCTTCTTTGATTACGTTTAACTGGTGGTTGGTACTCAAAATAAATTGTGCATTACTGCCACCTGACTGGAAGGTCGCCATTGCCACCCCAAAGTCAAGGAAATACATGGAAGCTACCATTAGAAAAAAGTGACCCGAAGCCACCAATAATGAATATAACATTGTAGTTCTAATGATAACAATAATATTATTTTAATATGATTAAATAAAATGTCCTGTAATGTACTAATAATATATTTTAGCATAGCGAGATTGGGGTGGTAAGTCTATTTTGTAGGGGTGGCAGCTGCCACCCCTTGCCCCCTCTTGCCACCGCCAATGGGCCCCTGCACCTTATTATTAATGTATGTGTCAAGATCCTGAGATCCAGGGTCAACAGGGCTATATGACATACTTAGATAAGTGTAAAGAACAAGTCATTGTTTAGACTGATCATGAGTTGTATAAGTAAACAAGTTGAAGGACAGTGGTCCGGAGAGTATAAGACCTGAACCAAGTTATGAGTCAGACCAACCTGATAAATCTTTGTTGAAAAATTGTTACCTCATACAGATGCCTGTGTTTGTGGTAAACTGAAGAAGACAACTGTTATTTGTCTCTGTGAACTCATTATTTTGAGATGAGTTCTTTTTGAGCATTTCTACTGACCGCAACATTTTGGCCACACCTAATGTTTTTGATATCTCTGATGGGTATGTTTTAATTTTTTAATGACGGCTTGCTTCACTGGCAGAGACAGCTCTTCAGACTTCATATTAACAATTAAGAGCAACAGAATCCAAATGCATATGCCACACCTGAAATCAAATCTAGACCTTTGATCTGCTTACTTGTGTTGAGGAGTGATTCTATATGAGCATCTTATAATACAGTTTAAAACTCTGTTGACTGAAATAATACAGTCATGGTGACCTTCACTTTCCTCCTAGAGAACTGACTGATCTTTGATCTTTAGGCCTTACAATAACAATGAGCCACCTGTCCCAGTGTCTAAGTTGACTTAATTTAACACTGTCATAACACTTTCATCTAAGTCATAACATCCTGAACTGCTTTAACTTAGGATCAGGCACTGAAACTCAATTTCCGCCTAAAAACATACCAAAAGTTAACCTCAGGTTATACTGTACCGGGAGTAAGGAGATACATATGCTTGATATTTTTTGAAAGCAAAGACGGAAATTTGTGGATATGTAAAAATAAGTTAGAATAAGTGTACATAGTGAATCTGGCACAAGATGAAAGATAATATATATATATATGTTTTTTGTATTTTTGTTTCTCTACATCTTTCAAATGCAAATAAAAAGCCATACATTAAAATTCTAATCGTGTACCCCAAGGGAGGACAACATGTCTAAAATATTTGAATGATAGTCAACAGCCAAGAAGCTATTTGTAAGAGGACCACAGATGTCCTTCACAATTGTGCCCAAATGTACCCAAGTGTCCAAATTAATAATGTTCATACAAATAACTATAAAAACATGATATGGTTACAAGATTTTATTCTTACAAAACACACATATTCATACAAATGGCCAAGTTAGCAGCCAACAATGGCCTAGTGTCAAATTAGAACTGAAGTTTCATCACATGCTAGTTACTTTACTTTGTGCACTTTAAATAAAAAATAATCTAATGTGAAAACAAACCACAGCCACCCAATGTTCATTGTACAAATGTTTCCCAGCCAATAGAATAAACAAACAATGATCAGACTAAACACGTGAAGTCAAAGCTGTGGTCACATGTCATCTATCAATTTTGTGTCACTTTCTCTGCAAATGTCCATAACATAGATATTTCTCCTTTTGGAAATATCTTTTAGACCTTTGGGATGCATTTTATAAGAGCTTTAAAATTAACAAAATAAAAAATATATTTTGTGTCTGTGTAAAAGCCAGATTATCCAGGACAAAATACTCTGGTTATGCACGCCTATAGTAGATGTTCTGTGTGGTTCACAAGGATCAACCAAACTTGAATGCAAACATGACTGAATAGCCCAGCTCATTGGCTGTCTACCTAGGTTGAATTAATAGACCATATATATCACTGGACGTAACATGTGTGACGTCACCCATTAGTTTGTGAAGATCTGATTTGGGTCATTGCAACTGCCTTAATTCTATGTGGCATTGATTCAACAAGGTGCTGAAATCATTCTTTAAAAATGTTGGCCCATATTGATAGGATAGCATCTTTCAGTTGATAGAGATTTGTGGGATGCACATCCAGGGCACGAAGCGCCCGTTCCACCACATCCCAAAGATGCTCTATTGGGTTGAGATCTGGGGCCTCATTTATAAACGTGGCGTACGCACAAAAGAAGATGTACGCAGCTCTGTACGCAATAATTGGGATTTATAAAAAGCAAACTTGACGGGAAAATGTGCTGTCCTTCACGACAACTGTGATCCATGCGTACGAACAAAAACAGGTGAAATTAGAAATGGTGACACCGTCGGCAGATGGATGAAACACGTTGGCTTCTGTAGATCTGTCTGAAAGTGCAGAGCGTTGTGTAAACGAAATCGAAATACTGCCTCTCATTAATAATATGAAGATGTCACAAAGCCATGCTTACAATTATCAGCCTGCAGCGAAAAACAAATAAAATAAAACAAGATTATAACGTAAATGCAAATGAAGCCCATATTATCTGTAATATTGGCATGTTACGTAATTCATCCTCATAAATAATACGGTAAACAGAACAAAATCATGTTTAAAACTGAGATTCTTGTCGATGTCTCTGTCTGGCGGTGCAGATAAATAGATAAATAGATGATGATAGATAGATAGAAAATAAATAGATAATAGATAGTGTTTATTGTCCATTGTTTTCATAGTATAACTGCCGTAATCAGATACAGAAACATAGTGTTCATTTATATGCATTTAGTTCTTTTCATTTTTAAAACTATTTTGAAATATGCAATAAATTCCATTTGTGCAGAACTATTTTCCATTTACAATTAGATTAATACCGACATCTGTAGATTTTCAGATACAATCAAATGGATGGTTATAAAAAGCCATGCCATCACAATGCGTAATGACACACAATAGCTGATCTTGCACTGTTAGAATATAATAATAATAATAATACCCTAATAATGCATATTATTTATTGGCGCCTTTCATAACACTAATAACAGGATTTCTGGCGACTGGCACTTTCCAGATGGAACGGACTGACAGGTCAGGGATATCTCAGCCAACCCTTAGCGGGTTATGCCAGGCGTGTTAGTCGGTATAATAGGCTTGTCCCATAACTACATTAAGTTTCCGTACACGGCGGGTGAAGAGTCAAACAAAAAAGCACAATTTGTCCGGTTTCCCAAATGCAATCGGTGCTATTGACTGCACTCATGTTGCCATAAGGACAATGAATGAGAATAAACATGCGTTCATTAATCGAAAGCATTTGCATTCCACCAATGTCTAAATAATTTGTGATGCAGACATGTTGCTGTAATGTAACCAATTTCCCCCCACCCGTGGCAGACACACTTTCGCGATGAAGCGATAGATGCTTTGACATTGACTGATATCTGACCACTTTATATTTCGGCCACGGTCTGACTTTCTTACAGCGTCTGCAACTTTTTGCCACTCCAATGACTTTTCACCATTGGTAATAGGCACACTGTGCCCTTCAAACAACATTTTCCTCCTCTTTTCCACCTCGCCCAAGAATATTTTCTACTTCACATTGAGTGAAGTGGCTTTTTTTGGTTTTCCTCGGTGTTTGCCATGCTTTCTCAATCAATGAATATTAATTTTGGGGCGTTTCACTGACGGTTTATGGGCAAATAAGGGCGTGACATGTAGCCGCAAAAGCTGCACTACGTATTAGAGTTGATTGTGATTTATAAAGGGAAAAAGGCTTAGGACGTGCGTGCGCAGGGTTTTATAAATCTGAATATTTCTTTGCGTATGCATGTCCTATATTTCGTCCGTACGCCACTTCTGACGCAAATCCACCGCAAAGTTTTATAAATGAGGCCCCGGTGACTGTGGGGGCCATTTTAGTACAGTGAACTCATTGTCATGTTCAAGAAACCAATTTGAAATGATTCAAGCTTTGTGACCTGGTGCATTGTCCTGCTGGAAGTAGCCGTCAGAGGATGGGTACATGGTGGCCATAAAGGGATGGACATGGTCAGAAACAATGCTCAGGTAGACTGTGGCATTTAAATGATGCCCAATTGGCACTAAGGGGCCTAAAGTGTGCCAAGAAAACATCCCCCAAACCATTACACCACCACCAACAGCCTGCACAGTGGTAACAAGGCATGATGGATCCATGTTCTCATTCTGTTTACGCCAAATTCTGACTCTACCATCTGAATGTCTTAACAGAAATCTAGACTCAGCAGACCAGGCAACATTTTTCCAGTGTTCAACTGTCCAATTTTGGTGAGCTCTTGCAAATTGTAGCCTCTTTTTCCTATTTGTAGTGGAGATGAGTGGTACCCAGTGGGGTCTTCTGCTGTTGTAGCCCATCCACGCTCAAAATTGCTTAAATCACCTTTCTTTTCCATTCTGACATTCAGTTTGGAGTTCAGGAGATTGTCTTGACCAGGACCACACCCCTAAATGCATTGAAGCAACTGCCATGTGATTGGTTGAGTAGATAATTGCATTAAGGAGAAATTGAACGGGTGTTCCTAATAATCCTTTAGGTGAGTGTAATTTCAGCTGTAATATGATAACATTGTCAATGTCCAAATATTTATGGACCTGACTGTACTCCTTTATATTAAATAGGGAACATCCAGTTAATGTGTTTAACAGGCTATCCAATCAAAATGGTTTAATATCTCATAACCAAATGTATTCAATTAGCTAATAAAAGGGCAGGTACTTCATATTAGCTTACGTATAAAACTGTATGCAACTGACATTCATATTTACAAAAGAAATATAATGTAAAATGTATCTTAAGTATGTTTGCAGCCAACACTTGTTCTGACAATAAAATAATGTTTCTACTGGGCTTCTGACAAGATTAAATGTAACTAAATGTCTGCTCAGCCAGCAAAAATAACATAATAGACAAAGAAACAGGAATGGACGAAGGCAGTCTGCACTTTTGAAAAGTCAAATTTATGACTAAAGTATATTTCAGGTGTTTAGGTTTTAAAAATAAACTATGAATATGGAATAAAGATCCGCACACTGACGAAATAAGGACAAAGTCCAAAACTGGAGGCTTTTAATTAGCAAAAAATAATAATTCAACTTAGTATAAATAAATGAATAGAAAGAGAACAACAGATAATGACTTCAGACAGTTTTACGTTTTAATCATGATGACCGGTTGTGGAAGTAAACAGAAATACATTTCTTTGTCTACAGCTTGTTATGGGGGAGCAGGAGGTAGTCTCTTTATTACAGATACAGTTTGGAATGCAACAATAATGACGTTCACAGGCTGCCCCCTCCCTGCGGATACTTTCCCTCCCTGGCCATAATGTATAAATTAACATAAACTGTAGGACCTGCTTTCGCGCATTACCTTTTCTTGGCATGAATCCCAGAATGCCTATTTAAACTCAATAGGTCTAAGCTCGCTGGCATGTCTTGGAAGAGTTGCCCATCTCATGTTACACACAGAAAGATTTCCATTACTGAAAACCACAGCATGAAAAAAGCTGGCTGTGGATTGTTTGCTGATGAAAAAACATACACGTCAGCTAAAACAGACACAAGTAAAACTGTAATAGTCTGATTTTATATCTTGGTGTGACAAAAACGTCTTGGACTTAAATGTCTCAAAAACCAAGGACCTTCTTATTGATTTTAGACGGCATAAAGCTGCAGCCATGGAGCCCATTATTCACAATGATATTCACCTCATATAAATATCTAGGTATCATTTTTTACATCTTAAATTCAGTGTGAATACTGAGGCTATTGTGAAAAAGGGGCAACAGAGAATTCACCTACACAGGAAACTGAACTCCTGTTTCTGTCAGGCATGTCATTTGTCATTTTTACCAATCTTTTATAGAAAGCCTTGTGAATTTTTCTTCTATCTGTTGGTTTTACAGTCTCACAGTGAAAGACAGAAACAGCCTGAACAATGTAGTTAAAATCTGCGCCAAAATTATTGTTGTGAAACAGAGATTTCAATTCTCTCTGTAACCAACAAATCTTGCCGAAAGCAATGAGCATTCTGTCTTCCACATATCATGTTCTTCAAAGTGAATTTTCTCTTTTGCCATCAAGACGTTATATTTTACCAGCTTTTAAAGTGAATCACCACTCTTATTCTTTTATTTCTTCTGCAATTCGACTTTTAAATAAGAACAATGTTTTTGTGTAGGCCTATATGTAGATTTGTGTGTTGTTTATTCGTGTATTTTCTGTATCTGCTCTTAACTAATTGCCCCTTGTGGGATTAATAAAGTTGTTGAATTGAATTGTTTTCCTTCACCGTAAATCAACCGTTTTAAGAAGCTACCACAAGTTCTCAATAGGGTTTAGGTCAGTTTAGGAAGGGGGCCATGTCATTATTCATTATTTTTAAGGCCTTTACTGGCTAGTCACACAGTGAAGTACTTCAATGTATGCAATGAAGCATTGTCCTGCATAAAAATCATGGTCTTCTTGAAAGATGTAGACTTTTTCCTGTACCACTGCTTGAAGAAATTGTCTTCTAAAAACTGGCAGTAGGTTTGGGAGTTAAGTTTAAGTCATCGTCAACCTGAAATGGTCCAACTAGCTCATCTTTAATAATACCAGCCCATACCAGTACCCCACCTCCACCTTGCTGGCATCTGAGTCTTAAGTGGAGCTCTGTGCCCATTACTGATCCAGCCACAGGCCCATCCATCTTGTTCATCAAGAGTCAATCTCATCTCATCAGTCGATAAAACCTGTCTTCAGATATTTCTTGGCCCAGTCTTGACCTTTTAACTTATGTGTCTTGTTCAGTGGTGGTCAGGTTTTAGCCGATGTCTTACCTTGGCCATGTCTCTTAGCACTGAAAACCTTGTACTTCTGGGCACTCCAGGTAGGTTGCAGGTCTGGAATATGACAGCACTGGAAGATAATGGGTTCCTGGTAGCTTCATGTTTGAATCTTCTCAAATCTTTGGCAGTTAATTTGTGATTGTGAATGTAAATAACCTCAATATAAAGATGATAGTCAGTACTTAAACCTCTTAATCATTGTGTCATTTTAAATCCAATATGGAGTACAGATGCTTTACAGACTAGCCAAATAAAGTGCTACCATTTGTTTCAGGTAACAGATGTAGGCGTTATTGCACTTGCTACTGCACCATGCTCCAACAGGTTAAAGGTAAGGAGACAAACATAATACCTTTTGGCTACATTGTTTTTATACTTAAATGGTTCATCCCCTAGGAATGTAGCAGATAGACATTATTATAAACGTAATTCATGGATATGTTAGTGGACATGGTTATTTTTGGAGAAGTGATATTTTGAAATAGAGCACCTCAGCATCCTGTCTTTGCTGATACAATGAAGCTGATCTATTGACATACTGTAATATCTGAACTACTGGTACAAAAGTTTTAGAACAGCCAGGGATTTTCATGTTTTTGAGACATTCACCATGGTGGCATTACATTATTTTAAAAAGAAACAATATCCAAAACATTACCAATGATTTCAAATGTATATCACTGTAGGAAATTACTGATTTACTGTAAATTATACAATTGCATAATAATCATGTTGTGAATATCATTTCTGATCAATGTAAGATATCAGTTTCTTTCAAAGCACATGTACATTCCTGGGTGTTCTAAAAGAGAAAAAGGTTTACCCTGTCTTTCACCTGATTTAACACACATTCTGCTTGTGGCATAACACAATTAGAACAAGTACAATGTGATAATGACAGACATTTGTTAAATAATTATTTAGGCAAAGTCAAGGAGGGAATGACGGAAATATCTCCGCTAATTACATTTGGAATTAAGTTAAAGTAACAATGACGTGCAAGTGTTAATAGCCATAATATTTGACGTCAAAATACAAACACATTTTTCCTGTGCACAAGGATTAATGGTGATGACTAGCTGCAAATTAAAATCCATACACTTGCAGAAACTGTACGCATGGAAAAAGAATGTGCAACCTTGGTTTAGGTCTCTAAGATACAGTACCTGGTTTTAAGCACATGTTGTAGAAGTGGCACTATTGAGCAAAAAATGGTCCCCAAACATTTTGCATGTTTTTGGAGCGCAGAGCTGTGTAGTGGCAAAATTTTGAATCTGTGCTCTATGAATATTTTTGCAAAACTGCTCTTTAATGATAGTCAGTGATTTGAGAAAGGACACTTACATGTGTAGGAAAATAAATAGCAGATGTTTCATGTTATTCTCAAATTCCACTATGATTTAGTCCATATGCCTTGAATACAGTTTCTTCATTTCTGCTGACCAGGCTTTTTCTATTACATCTGCCTTTGTCTCTGTAGGGAGACTACGAAAGTCATTCTACCTGAAGTTAGCAATATATATATATATATATATATATATATTTTTTTTTTTTTTCTTAAACAATAAAATATCCATGACAGCTGTGTCATGTGTGGCTTTTAAAACCATCTGACTTAATCTTGAAATGTAATGCTGAGGTATGACAGTGATTCTACTCAAGACATTAAGCACATGTCAACAGCATATTACACATCTTGGACAAATGTTTAAAACATTTTGTTATTTGCAAAAGTCCCAGACTGAATCTTTAAGTTACTTATTTTGTCTTCCTAAAATACTTTGTGTAGGTTGAGGTTCTCCCATGTCTTTACAGTCACCGTGTATTTGATTGAGGCAGACTAGAATTGAGAAACCATGTGATTGTGGATGTATTGTAGGAATTCCATGTTGCCCGATGTCGTCACCTGACTGGCAAGGCGTTGAAGGCTGTCTTCACAAACTGCATCAACATCCAGACCTTCATATTTGATGGATGTCCTTTAATCACTAGTAAGATCTTGGCTCATAATACGTTTTCAAGCCCAGTCCTGATTTGAATGTGTCTATTAGCTGGTATTGGTAAAAACATCAAATACTGTGTATTCAAAAGTGTGTACTGTATGAAAAACCCTAACCAGCTCTTTTCTACAGATCAAGAGGCCCTGCTCTACCTTACAGGGTCTAAGTTAATACAGGTATCATGGACAGTATACTGATGGAGCATTTAGGCACAGATGCATACGCAGGAAAAGGTTACTATCCAGACTTTACCTAACCCATGAGAAGAAAACTGACCAGAGGACCACCTAGTCAGATAAGAGTAGTGCCAAAAATAAGACCCATGAACATCTTAACATGATGGCAGCGTCTGAGACAAACCAATGTAATACAACCATGTTAATAACTGTTATTCACATACAAATAATAAAAAAGGATATGAAATATCAGCTGGTGCTTCCCACTTTGTTATTAATGTGAAGGAATGCATTAACTCTGAATGAAAACAATCGTTTTTGTAGGTGCATTCGACATTCTTTTCATACTCCTGGCTGTAAACTGGAGGCACACAGCCTCATGCCCTGAATCTAGAAATGTTTATTGCAATTTCATTGAAACAATGTATGCAGAAATGTACTGAAACTATCATTTGCTTAACATATTTCAACTTTGTAGAAAAGGAATGTTTGTATAATAAGTGTGGCTGCCCCCTGCTGTTGGATCATTAACTGGGTTGCATACAGTTTCGTGATTCCATTTCTTATATAGTATGTAATAAATGTTATACTTATTGTAATTTTGAGGTCAAGAGGGCAATGCTTTATAATTACAAAATGCCAAGATCAATTCACTAAGAAGAGTGTGAGTTCAGGGCTTAACAATTGTACATATTTTTATTTCAGAGTAAATGACAGGAACATGCAGTCTTGAAAAACCCACAAGGTGATAGGAATCCAAATACCAAGGATTTAAATCAATTCAGTTTACGAGCAGCTGTGTGAAAGTTAGCTCTTGTACTTGTTAAGGCTTTTTTCTGAGGGGGTATTTTTTTTTAACAGGAAAGGAGGAAGCAGATGCCAGGGAGTTAGGGGGAGACAGGTAGGGGAAGACAGAGGAAAGGAACAGACAGTGCCTGAGGCATGGCTTGAACCGCCGTCTCCAGGGCATATACGAGTCGGGAGCATAGACCACTTCACCAGCTCTTGCTCAGATGACACATTCTTCTTGACCCATTTTGTCATGATACATGAACATGATAGCTTTGATCCTCAGTAGGATGCAAACAGTTCTCTGTTACTCCACATTCCTATACTGACAACATCTTGAACCAAATCTTGATTAACAAAAGATGCAACGGTCTTAACTTACTCCATATTCATAGGAAAGGAACCATTTCAAAACATTCCTCTACAGTAGTGATATGATATCAATGAAGTAACAAGACATTTAGGAGGAGATGGTTAAAGCACATCGAGACCATTGTAGAGTGTGTGCAGTTGGTGGCTGCTTGGTAATACTGCTCAAACCTCCTCCAACTGGAACCAACCTAATGTTACAAGAATGCCTGCTAATGAATATTTTCCAGGTCCTTAGAATGTTTGAGGTAGCTAAATGTTTAATACAATCATATTTGTTAGTATTGAACAATTTACAGGAAGATTTGCAAACTACAACCACCACCAAAAATTAATGGCATTAATAACATATATATAATAATAAAAGAGTTCTCTAAGCAAATGTATTAGTGTAAAACAATTGTTTTCCCGTATTAGAAAAATGACCTGTTATTGTATATTGCTTTTGCTCATCTTAATGGCAGATGTCAAACTTTTAAGGTCATCCATTCTGTACTGTTAAGGGAAAAGCAATATGAATCTGGCTCTTCACACAAGGGGTGTGGCTAGTGATTTGAGTTTTTCATAGTTCAGGCAAGTAGCGCCAAACCGTGCTGCAGGTCAGTCCATAGTTCTGTTCTCTGACAGCTTCAGGCAGTTCAAACTGAGCCTCCTGACGCAGGAACCTCCTGATGCCGTGTCCCTCAAAATGCGCCCTCCCTGGGTCCCCTATGAGAACCTGAGTCCCATGGGTCTGGATGCAGCGGTTCAACCAGCTGTGGATGCTGTCTGCCAGCGCCTCCTCATAGAACATGTCTCCTAGTAGTATGAGATCATAGCCATCTGGCTCTGAACCAATCAGGTTTTCCTTTTCACAAAACAGTGGGTCTAGGCCATTCAGCTCACAGTTCAGCTGGGTAGCGATGGCTGCAACTGAAATGAAAGGAAGAGTGAGGACGGAGGCCTTCTTACCCCAAGAATATACACTGCTCAAAACAATGGAACTCTAAAATCACATATCGGGTCTCAAACTATACATTAAAGGTCAAAATCTTTACATTGTGTATTTCGTTGAGAACAAACGTAACAACGGTGAATGGAACAAAGGTCAACGGAAATCAAAATCACCAGCCGATTGAGGGCTGGATTCAAACTTCCACTGAAAATCACAGATCATACCATCTTGAGTGAATTTCATAATGAAATCATAATGTGACTCAGTAGTGTATGGCCCCCACTTGCCTGTATGCACTCCTGACAACATCTGGGTATGCTCTTGATGAGACAGCAGATGGTGTACCGGGGGATCAACTCCCAGACCTGGATCAGGGCATCGGTGAGCTCCTGGTAAGTCTTTTGTTTTAATTGTCAGAGTCACCGATACATAACATTCAAGAGGTTCTCAATTGGATTCAGGTCTGGGGAATGTGAGGGCCAATCAATGGCATCAATATCTTCCTTTTGCAGGCACTGCCTAAACACTCTGTCCACATGACGCCAGGCATTGTCATGCATCAGGGGGAAACTAGGGCCCACTGCACCAGCATAAGGTCTGACGATGGGTTTGAGGATTTAAACCCGATACCTAACAGCAGTCAGAGTACTGTTGGCTTTTTTTGCAATTGGAGAAAATTAAGTACTCCTTGAAGGGATCTCACTCTAAATTCTCTAACAAGTGGAAGTCATTTATCTCATACTTTAACAGTGTGCAGAGGCTTCCCACAGATTTTCCTTAAACCAAGTTAGTATTAATCTTACTATTGTAAATTATATATACATGTATGTCCGTGTGATGTGTTTTCATCTGGATGTTTTGTGTGGGGTTTGGGGGTAGGGGAATCAGGTGGAGTGGATATAGAGGAGGGAATGGGGAGGGTATGGGGAAGAAAATTTAGCTATGTGCCTTTTTTTTGTCATCATTGCTGTACATTTGATAAATAAATATATATCTAACAAAAAGAGTAGTGTTGGCTAACACGTAGAGGGCTGTGTGACCCTCCAAGTATATACCTTCTCAGACCACCACTGACCACCTGCCAAACTATTCATGCTGGATGATGTTGCAGGCAGCATTGGCTTCACCACGGTATCTCCAGCCTCTCATGTCTGTCACATGCTCAGTGTGAACCTGCTCTCATCTGTGGAGAGAAGGGGGCACCAATGGAGGACCTGCCAGTTCTGGGTTCTCTGATGAATGTTAATTGAGCTGCACATGATGGACTGTCAGCACAGGTCCCACTAGAGGACATACACTTATTCCACCCGTATGGAGTGTGTTTCTGACTGTCTGGTCAGAAATATGCACACCAGTAGCCCGCTGGAGGTCATTTTGTAGGGCTCTGGCAGTGCTACTTCTGTTCCTCCTCGCACAAAGGAACAGGTACCGGTCCTGCTGCTGTGTTGATGCCCTTCTACAGCCCTGTTCAGCTCTCCTTGTGTAACGACCCATCTCCTGGTATCTCATCCATGCTCTTGAGACGGTACTGGGAGACAGCAAACCTTCATGCAATGACATGTATGGATGTGTCATCGTAGAGGAGCTGGACTACCTGTGCAACTGAAATGGGCTGCAGCTACCGCCTCATGCTACCAGTAGTGACAAGGATGATAGCAAAACACAACTGAAGAAGAATCAGTCAGAAAGGATAAGGAGAGAGAGCAATTGTCTGTGACAACCATCTGTAAAACCATTCCCTTTTTTGGGGTTGTCTTGCTGTTGTCTCCAGTGCACGTGTTGTCACTTTCATTTGCACTAAAACAGGTGACATTGATTCACAATCGCTTAAAAAAATGTATATTCCCGAACTTCAACTGACTTGGTGTTATACTGTGATTTGCATGTTCCCCAAATTTTTTAAGTAGTATAACTAATGTACAAAAAAAGTGTTGTATTACCTGGGTCAATGTCATTAGCCACCACATGAGCAGCACCGCAGAACTTCGCAGCTATAGCTGAGGCTCCACAGCCAGACCCCAGATCTAACATTGTCTTGCCCTGTGACACTCCCGGGTTACTCAAAAGATACCTGAAGTTCAGTGGAATATTAACATATTTAATGTTAAGAAATTCAGCTTTATTTTTCCTGATTTATGTTCTCAGTAATTGCAGTGCCTGCCCCAACACAATTTACCTGGTAAGTGCTTGTCCACCGGGCCAGTAGATTGCCCAGAATGGGTCAGAGAAGGGCCATAGTTCTGGTCTTGCATGCCAAAACCGACAGTTCGGTGTGAGGAGTCTCAGTCGGATTTCTGGAGTCAAGTTGTGGTCGTTTACAATTTCAGTGTTTTCTATAATAAAGTTCTTTATATCATTATTCGATGTACAGTCTTGGAGGTATACAATTTTAGTAGTGCAAAGTGCTTTGACAACTGTCATGTAACTGTTGTCTTTTCGATACAAATTTCCAAAAATTCTAATTAACTTGAACATGTTTGCTTGCTTACTAGCTATCGACAGAGCTGTTGAATTAAAAACAACAAGGCATTCTAAGCTAAATAGCTGTATGTGGACAAACTAAGAATGATTTCTATGTATTTTCCCATTTTATAAACAAATTAGTATATGCTAACGACGAACAGCGCAAGATTATATCACCCACACGGACGTAAAATATGACAGAATTCGATTGTAACACTTATATAATGCCCCGGTATTTTAGCGAGATACGTTTGGTTCCACGCTATTAGAACAACCAAAGCTTTTATATTTATTTTTTTATTTTTTTATTTTTTTATTTTTTTATTTTTTTATTTATTCATTCATTTATTATGTCTATGAGAACAACTGTCATGGGCAGATCATGTCAACCTATCAGATGGGATATGGGTATAAACACCAGTGTGAAGCTAGCTTCTTTAGGGAGCCAGCTTCTTTAGTGGATTCCTAGCCTTTCGTAGTTTCGCCTTCAAAATAATAGCGCTTCATTCAACGCGATAAACATCGCATAACAAATATGGAAACATTACACATTTCGAAAATATGCCACTATACTATATTAGAATAGTGTGACATATTTACTAACTTGTAATAT
>JACXGM010026344.1:0-14921 GCA_016801145.1 Umbra pygmaea
AGCCCTTATTTGCAATAGGCCTCCTGTAAGCAACAACCTTGTTCCAGATTGTCACAGAGTGTTTTCATTCTATAATTTGACAACTCGGTAAACACTGCATCAAGGCTACTTGATTGAAAACAGAAAGTGAAAACGTCTGCGACAAATTTTCTGCGACAATATTTTGGTTGGTGTGGACTTTACGTGTGTGAAAATGAAACCAAACATCGACACAGCATTATGAAACGAATTAGTTTCATCGTATTGTTTAGTGTGGACTTTGCACCCGAGTGAACTTGTACGCAAAGCTGGTACACCCGGCAGCTGTTGTTGATCTGTTCTGTATGCTGTTTAGACATTAAAAAAAAAGTTTGTATATTTAACGGGTTACAGACACTCGTCAATTTAATTTTTGATTTAAAGCCAATTGAATCTTATAATCTTATCAGTTAACGGTTAATAATCGGTTAACGAGTTCCGGTTGTCGGTCAGGAAAATTACCCGAAATGAGCATCCCTACTTTCATATAATTTTCACAAAAGCATGACTTTTCACTGTTCCCCAACAGTGTTGTTGCAATTTATACTTCCTTATTTATACTGCCTTACTCTACATCATTCCATAAAACCTCACATTAGGCTGTTTTTAGAGCATAACAAATATATATTATACATCCCCTTATGTTTAAAAGTTTGGGGTACCCAGAAATGTTCAGGTTTTGACAAAAATCTATACTTTCTTTCACGAAGGCTGCATTAAATATATAAAAATAAATATCCAATAAATTACCAGTGTTAAATGTGTTAAAAAAATCTGTGACTGATTTATGATAGATTATTCACATACATCTGCAAAGCAACATTTTTAGCTGCCATTTCTGCAGTGTCCTAATGATGAAATGTTCTAGGTTTTAATGTAATAATTCATTATTTTTTCCTGTCATTTCTGATCAATTTACTGGTACCTTCCTGAATGAAGATATCTACTGAACGCTAGCGTATGTGTTTTTGCTTCAAATCTGCAAAGTAGTTAAAATGCTGTCAGTTCCACTTTAAGTTTATGGATTGAGGTGTCAAAAGTACAAGTAAAAGTACCCGGCTGGGTTCACCTGTTTGGGGAAGTCCCTAAATAAAACCCAAATGACCAGGTAATGGGAGTTCATTACTACCTATTCACCACAGCCTAATCATTGTTTTACTCTTGGTATTCATTTCATAGATCACTGATTAGTTATGAACTGTTCATTTTGGTGTCAATTAGGAACTTCCCAAAACTTGTGAACTCATTTGTGCCCATAAAAAGTACTTTTACTTTTACTTCTGACACCTATGGATTGCAAACTGTATCTGCCTCAGAACTACACCAATCAAAACGTATTAAGAAATGAAAAAAATAGTATTTATATTTTAGGACAGTTCAAGTTCAGTTTGGGGCGGTTGAAATTGGACTTCGGGACGTTACTGGGACGGGGAGGAAAAAAGTTACGCCAGGAGCCCTGCATATAATGTGCACTCATGTATAACGTGCACCATCTTATAGAGTTCAGACATTCCAGTTTATGTAATAAATGATTCATATAATATGCACTCGCATTTAACGTGCACATAATGTCGGTGCTAATCAAATTAAGCACAAAGCATTTCGAGTAAACTTGTGTATTAAATTCAGCCTTTATAAAATTTTACACAGCAAATTTTAAGTTACTAGTGATAGGTTTTGCAAAGGAGAACAGAACAGAATGTTGGCGAGACCTCAGTGGAAAATGGAGGAAAGAACAACTGGAAGCTGACGAGAATCTCAATGGCTTCCCGGATATCAGCGATGAAGATGATAATCAAAACATTAAAAAAAAACACTGTTCTTTTCTAAGGTAGACAATTAATGTGTTGCAATTCGTATGTCGATATCATAATAGGCTTCTGAAAAAAGCACTAAAACCAAAAAACAGGAATGTATTTCTATCTATACAGACAGACAGACAGACAGACAGACAGACAGACAGACAGACAGATAGATTGTCAGACAGGCAGGCAGACAGATAAAGACAGACAAATAGACAGACAGATAGACAGGCAGGTAGACAGAAAAACTGATAGATAAACAGACAGACAGACAGACAGACAGACAGACAGACAGACAGACAGACAGGCAGGCAGGCAGGCAGGCAGGCAGACAGACAGGCAGGCAGACAGACAGATAGACAGACAGACAGATAAAGACAGATAAACACACAGACAGGCAGACAGATAAGAAAGACAGACACACAGACAGGCAGGCAGACAGGCAGGCAGGCAGACAGACAGATAAAGACAGATAAACACAAAGACAGGCAGACAGATAAAGACAGACAAATAGATAGACAGGCAGACAGATAAGACAGACAGATAGACAGGCAGACAGACAGATAAAGACAGACAGACAGGCACTCACTCTGCAGTGATCTGGGCCAGTAGGTCTATGGAGGTGAATCCAGCCTGCAGGAAGCTGTCCTCATAACGCTCCATCTTGATGGCCCTCAGCCACTCCCCCACGGAGCCACATGCTGAGGGGGCAGGGGGGGCCCTTTGGTCCAGCAGGGGGTGTGATGGCCTGGAGGCAAGGGGGGAACACACAGGGACATGTCACACACACTGTCAGCCTCACTGCAGGGCTCCCAGAAAAATTCACTCTACAGTGACAGGCGTGTCAACAGAGCAGGGGCGGGGCCTATCGCCTCATGACTGACAGGGGAACAACAATGGCGGTTGGAGGGAAGGGGGCGTGGCCGGACCGTGAGTGACAGGTTAGCATTGGCTGTGGAAGTGGGGGAGAGGATGAGCACAGCGAGAATGTGACAGGACCCAGCAGGAGAGAGGAGGACAGGGGAGGGGCACAGAGGAGAACCGGTAGGAGGCTCATGTAGCCTGTCTCTTTGACAGACAGGACTGTATTACACCAGTGAAGCTTGGGGCTCTACGATGTACACTCAGTCCACCTGGTTGGTTTCCTCATCTTAACCTCTTGCTGTGTGTTTGAAGTTTTACCCACACTGATTATCCACCTTCCCGCCCTTCCCGGAGATATCCGAGCCCACTCACCCTGCGCCCTCTTGGGCTAAGATCTTGAGCGAGGCTGGGTTGCGGATCAGCTTGTCCAGAGCGCTGACGATGGCAGCGAATCGAGGGCGGGCCGAGCGCTCCTTCTGCCAGCAGTCCAGCATCAGCTGGTGGAGGTGGGTGGGGCAGTCGGGTGGTGGGGGGAGCCGGTAGTCCTGCTCGATGGCGTTGATCACATCCTGGTTGCTCATGTCCCAGTAAGGGCGCTCCCCAAACGACATGACCTCCCACATGACGATACCGTAGCTCCAGGCGTCCGAGGCTGACGTGAACTTCCTGAAGGCGATGGCCTCCGGTGCCGTCCAGCGGATTGGGATCTTACCCCCCTGGTCAGACAGAGGCTGGGAGTCAAAAACCACACACACACTCACACTGTTGTGAACTGCTAATCTTGTGGGGACCAGAAAACAAAACAATCCATTACATAATTTTAACCTTAACCTAACCCTTACCTTAATTAACCTAACCCTATCATCAACCTAACCTCATTAACGTAGAATGTATGCCTAAATTTAACCTCTCCATAATGCCTAAACTTAACTCTATATCTAACATAATGCCTGAACATGAAATTACCAGAAATTCTAACGCAAAGTTTAACCGTGACCCTAAACTCCTAAGCCAGAAAAGGTTGTAATATGGGCATTTTTTTAGTATTACTATCCTTGTGAAGACTTCTGGTGCTTATACATTGAGTTAAACCCAAACCCTACACAAGCTGGGGGCTCCGTGTTACGGGGGATCTTACCAGAGAGCTTGTGTAGGTGGGATCAGAAGAGTTCTCCTGTAGGAAGCGGGAGAGGCCGAAGTCGGACACCTTACACACCAGGTTACTGTTGACCAGGATGTTGCGGGCGGCCAGGTCCCTGTGCACGTAGCTCATCTCAGACAGGTACTTCATGCCTGACGCGATGCCACGCAGCATTCCAACCAGCTGGATGGGTGTGAACTGGCCATCATTCAACTGTAGAGATGAAGAAGATTTAAAAACCTGGGAGGAGTGGGTGACGTGTGTGTGTGTGTGTGTGCGTGCGTGTGTGTGTGTGCGCGTGCGTGTGGACACTGACCCTGAGGAAGGAGTCGAGCGCTCCGTTCTCCATGAACTCGGTGAGGATCATGACGGGACAGGAAGCTGTGATGATGCCCTCCAGGTGGATAATGTTGGGGTGCTGGAACTGGCCCATGATGCTGGCCTCCGACAGGAAGTCTCGCCTCTGCTTGTCCGTAAAGCCGCCCTTTAGAGTCTTGATGGCCACGTAGTTCTCCTTCTTCCCTGGAATCTTGAGCCTGCCCCGACATACCTCTCCGAACTCTCCTGTAGACACAGAGGGAAGGTTTCTCACCAAAGTGCTGAGCCAGGCGGTGTCTCTAACATTAACGCACAGAGACACTCACCAGCTCCGATCACCTCCTCGATCTTGACGAAGGAAACGTCGATCTCCTTAGCAAACTCCCGCACGGCCTCGTTAGGGTCCTCGTAGGTAAAGGGGTCAATATATACCTTCACCCCTGAAGGGGGTGTGAAATAAACAGCCATGTTGAGAAAAAGTAAAACATGAAAAACCTGACTTTGAAAATAGCTGAAACAAGCTAAATGCAGCTATTTGTGTATGTGTTTGTGTGTGTGTGTTTGTGTGTGTGTGTGTTTGTGTGTGTTTGTGTGTGTGTAATCACCTTGTCCCAGGAGGTACTGGCCATTTTTATCACTCAGTTCTGGGTCCTTCATGCTGCTGTGTCTGCTGTGAGATGAAATGAGACACATGGTTGTTTAGTCCAGTGACATAACTCGTCTCAGGTTGTTTCAGCCCCAGGGAGCCTCTTCGTCTCAGGCTACCCTACATGACTGCCGGATGAAGTAATGCTTTGACCCCTGAACCCCGTCTACTGTTCGGGAGCCACTGTGCATTGTCAGTGTTTGTCCTGCACACGGTGCTGGAAGCCACCATCAGTGAGCCTTCCTCTGGCCCTGGTCCATCCTGGCAGGACTGTTCAGGCCTGTAGCTACTGGAAACACCCCCCCGCTCTCTCCTCACCAGCCTAAAATAGTAATACAGTCCCACCCTCAACTGGCGTTCAGGCCAGATCTGTAATGTGAATGTGTTTGTGTGTATTTAAAATACAAATCTATGTGTTTCTCAGTGGATGTGCGAAATACACAGTGTGTGTATGTGTTCTTGTGCACAGCTGGTGTTGTGTGTGCGTGTGCCCCAAGGTCAGGACTATTGTTCTCCTGTCCTGTGGAGACAGGGTTGGGACGGCTGCATCCTGCCCCGCAACCCCCCCCCCCCATGGTCTTGGTCCCTCTGGTTCCGTACGTTCCCAGAACCCTATTTTCCTAGGGCACGTTGGGGGCTACGCGGTGGAACAATGAATCCCAGGGAAAGTGTTATAATGAGCGGAATAACTTCTAGCCGCGTAAGCACAAAGTCACAAAAACATAACGGTCGGCGTTTCAACGTGCCATGCTGTGTGATGGGAGCAGCTCCAGTCGTAGCTGGATTAGATATGGTTAGGGGAGGTAACACCTAGACAAAAAGAGTTCAGAGTTTAAGATAAGAGTCACACTGTATGTTTACTTTAGTAACATTCTCATGACTGAACGGCTCCAATCGGCCAACCCCGGGGTTTGGTAGGTCAATTTACCACAGAAAAGGTCTATTTGGATATGATCAATCATTGCCTTGTACTGCACCGTTTATAGGCGTATCATTTATGTTGCCGCCATGTTGACACATTAATATCTCGGTAGTTACAGCTGCAGACTTCAATCTTGAGAGGAGCAGGTTGATTATGATGCATCTGTTAGGACCGTGTGGGAAAACCCCTGAATCAGCACAAATGAGATTGAGCTGTAAAAATCTAATGAATGTTGTTCTTCATAGAGTTCAGAACGTAAAGCTACTAACTAGAACTCTGTGTATTGTATGCATAAGGCCTGGGTTCCATACGATGCTGTGCAATGTTTACTGGCAATCCATTGGTCGCTTTAACTATAAATGATACGAAGTTTAGGCTCCATTTCTTAAATGTAAAGATGGTTTGGTAACATGTGCTGCATTTGTGACATCTTTGAACAGTCATTCTCAACTAAAATCATTGGTATCAGTCACAATTCCTTGAAAGTACGGCTGTGTGAGACATATTAATGTAGACACATTAATAAAAGGCCAAGTAATATCCGTAGCCTATCGCCGGTATAGCTTCTTCATCGGTGGATGTCAAACATTTTGCATCGCGACCCCAAAAATGAACAGCCAGGCATTTTTTCAATTTTGTCAGCAGCAAATATCACCTTGGAATATCAGGTTACTTCTCTGAATTCCAGAGCAAGCAGAATCCTATATCATCTCTGTTTGCAGTGGAGTGAGCAGGATCAGATGAAAAGCCTGTCATGACCTGTCTGCACCGTGCGCTGCCACTGGCCACACGGCTCCTTGGCAAAAACATTTGCCTGTTCAAATATGGTAAAAATTTCAATTGAACATGTTGCATCTCGATCCCAAAATATTGAAAGCAGTTGCTGATGACACAGCTGTCTGTGGACATACTGTACAGCTTCCCACAAAAACCACAGGAATGTCCTATATAAAATATATTTCTAAATGTGACCTGACAAATCGATTTTATCTGGCAATGTATTACAATTCATGTTTTTGTGTTGTTATCGGTTACATGCATTCATCAATGCCCAACCCCTCCCAGCCCTGATGTCCCTTCCCTTTACCCTCCTCCCAACCCTGAAGCCCCTCCCCTTGCCCCTCCTCCCAGCCCTGCTGCTCCTCCCCCTTCCCCTGGTTCTCACCGTATGCAGAAAACTGACACAGCAATGACTGTGATGAGCAGCAGCAACCCCATGGCGACAAGGACACCGGTAACCAGGATCTGGGAAGGCGCCTCGTCCCCTGAGAACAGAGAGGATGAAGGCATGGAACAAAAATAGAAAATGAGTAACAACCAAAATAAATGTTAAAAGGAATGACCTATTGCGATCTGGCAAATAAACAAGGACAAGGACATGACAAAACCCTGTCGGGGGCTGGGCCAACTCACCGTCAGGCAGGGTGCGGAAGGACGCCGCTGGGCTGAAGCTGCCGTAGCCTTCAAAAGTGCGAGCCCGGACCTGGACCTCATATTGGGTGGCCCGGCGAAGATCGCTCAGAACCACCTGGTTGGTGTCACTCTCCTTAAAACGGCACACCTGCTCCTCCCCCCGACTCCCCTGCTGAACGGAGAGAGGAGTGGAAGAATGGAGATGTGGCAGCAAGGACAAGAGCAGGAGAACAACATGTTAAGCCTGACAAAGGGACCTGAAGGTAATGATTGGTCCGCTCCGTCAGTGTGCCTGTCCCTACACACCTTCTCGCAGTAACGGAGCTGGTACTGCTGGATGGTGTAGTGGGCCTGGGCCGGAACAGGCCAGTGGAGCGTCAGACTGCTCTCTGTCGAAGTGGTCCGCCTGATCCCAGACACCAGCACCGGGACTGGACACACACACAAACACAATGTTAACAGCTCATTCTCTTGTCACCAAACACCTTATACACACGCTTCGACTCTGTGTGTGTTTCTCACCGTCGTGGCTGGTGGTGATGTTGACCGTGTTGCTGGGGGCCCCTTTGCCGTTGGGAGGGGAGACCCCGTTGAGGGCCTGAATAGAGAAGGTGTATGTGGTGTGAGGCACGAGCCCCCACACCACTACCTTACGGCCCAGCAGGCCTCGCTGAGAGGGCCGGTAGCTGACATTGTCCCCGCAGGGCGAACAGGGCCCGGCGGGGGCCTCGCACAGGGAGCACTCCACCGAGTAACTCAGGTCAGTCCGGCCGCCGCTGTCCTGGGGCTCGCTCCACTCCAGGGTCACAGTGGTGCCGTCGATCTCGGGGAAGATGTTCCGGGGGGCCGAAGGGGGTCCTGGGGGCGGTTGAGAGAGTCACACGCTGTCTCTTTTGACAATAAGCAGTCACAAACACTTCATCATTCAAACGCGCCGACATTTTCCCGGTCGAGCGCCCTTCCCCGCCCTGACGTGCCGTCTTATGGTTCTTCTGTTTCCGATTTGCCCTGCCAATTAAATGGGTTTCCATTATATTTTGCAACTTATTATGTTCTAGGCCCATTTGCGGTGTTTTCGGAGGAGCCACCCGGGAGAACGGGCTGAGGGGCACAGCAGGAAGCAGCACTGTGATGCTGAATTGAAACGGTGCTCCAATTACACGCGTCTACATTTCGCTGATAATGATCCGCAGCTTGAAGTTCGGGGAGTACAGGGACTGCGATGCGGCCAGCCAAGCGGAACACAATTGCAATGCCACTCAGCCAGATGTGAATTAGTTCCCGCTCCTCGCCAAGGAGACTGTGTGCCTCGTCATTGAGCGGGTGGCTCAGCCAATTACAGCGTCTGCAACATTAATGCTTAGTAATATCGGCCACGGTGCTCTCTGAGATCGGTGAGATCTGATTGTATATCATCAAAGGCCTACTGCAATTTGGGTTTCATTAAAATTATCAGAAAAATAAACATTTAGTGATACAGACCAAACATAGCCTAGCGGATAAAAGCAGAGTGATTGAAAAAAAAAAGCAACTGTTTGCTTTAATGAGGGACAGCTGTAATTAAACCTGTGGTGTAAAAAGGCTAGCAGAGAACTACAGAGATTTCTGTTAATCTTCTGTTTGGTGGATTTGAAATCATCATGCAGCGCTGTGGAATAGAGTCAAACACCAGGAACTAACTAACTGCTGCTAGTTGCAACCTCTTTCCATTCTGAATGAGTGTGGCCAATTAAAAATGTCCCCCTTTCACAGTGTGGCTGAATTGAAATTCCAGAATCCACATGGAGGTGTCACTCAGGCCCATCACTGCTTCCCTCGCTGGGACTGACCCACCCCCCCCCACCGGCCACAAAGGAGACGCATCTCAATAGTGTGGCTTTAGCGACAATCCAGAGCAGGTGAGAGGGGCGGGGCCGGACAAACACAAT
Source organism: Umbra pygmaea (assembly GCA_016801145.1). NCBI lineage: Eukaryota > Metazoa > Chordata > Actinopteri > Esociformes > Umbridae > Umbra > Umbra pygmaea. The sequence continues at coordinate 9,053 of JACXGM010026344.1, forward strand.
GGGAAAAACAAAGGAGGGAGGCTACCGGGAAAAAGCCCAGCTGACGGTGACCAACATTAATACAATAATGTTGTCAGGGATGTATGTAATAGTAGTGCTACTCACGTGTACAGGGGGTGTCGGGGCTGTCAGAACCAGCACGGAGGTATCCTGGGCGACACTGACACACTGGAGATCCTGGCACTACAGCATTGCTGAACCCTGGGCAGGCTTTGCACTGACTCCCCTGGTTGGAGCGGTACTGGCCAATAGGACAGGCTGAGGACGGGTTGGGGAGAAGCAAGGTTAGTACAGCCATCCAGAGTCAGAACCCTACGTTCCATCACAACCCGCTGGTTGGTGTGCGAAGACTAAAGAGTACTGGCGTGCTCGTTAATCACTGCCAAGATACATAAACACAATGAAATGGATGTGAATGCACTCCGCTCGCCTCTCATCCCTGGTTCACACGGACACCCTGCTTCAGGGTAAACAGCCTATAAATCAAGCCTGCTCCCTGACACGCTGGCCTCTTTTACCGACAGGGATCTGACAGTGTATGCTTGTCCTTTCAATTTCTGCTCTGTTCATTTTCTGTGTAAATAAAAGGTATTGGTGGTGGTATAGAACAGGAGTGGTGTTGTCACCACCCAATGTTAGAAGTGGGTAATATGGTCCCCTCCAATGATAAGATCAGTGTTTTTTTTATTGCCGTGGGGGGAATAAATGTACATAAATTAATAACTACAAATGTGCATTAGAATGCAAACGTAAGATGTGCTGTATAACAACGTTCCTAGTTTGGTACTGTCATCTGAACTCTTTTTACTCTCCACAGTGTGTAGAACATTCTATGCTAAAACAAATGTCACAGTTGTTCAGTGCATAAGTCTTAGTAACCCCATTTTTTATTTGAATTTGTAATAATGTAGTTTATTAACATGCAGATTTAACTCCATAGTTACCCTACAAAGTTATTTTGGATTTGTAAGTATCAACCATATAAAATCCCTGTTAAGAGAATTCTAACAGATTCTTACTGGATTGGTTCCTATGCAAAGCCTATAAAATAAGACAAACAAATTCCTATAAGATAGCCTCTTAAAACCATTTTAATCTCATGAGTCATATAAGATCCTATTATGAGCAAAAATCTTGAAAACTGTTTTACTAGGGGTGTATGTCTTAGTTTCAGTGATAATTATAATAATGGAAAGTGCTTCGGTCACCCTAATATTAGCTACTAGGGGTGTAACCGTGCGCCTAACCCATGGCATGGTACGTATTGCGGTTTGAGGGTCATGGTCACAGCACATATTGCGGTACTGAACGTTTCAAAATTTAAGATCAGTTTTTAGTTTAATTGGCAAAAGATGGGCGCATATCCGCAGCTATAAAAACACCTATTGCTCTTGTAATATCTTTGGCTTGATCAGATTCTACTGATAGGACTGCTTGAATACAGTGAGGAGACGGTTGTTTTTATTTCCACAACTGCCTCTGCAACCAAATGACTATATGGACAATATATATATAGTTACAATGTGAAGCCTGCAACTGAACCTAACATTTAGAAAACTCTTTTATAACACACAGTTTGCACATGCATTGCCTCATAGCTACATTTATTTTCTTTCCATATGTTGAGCCCTGGAAAATAGGCATACATATTAATGTAGCCAGGCCAAGTAATTTGTTTGAAGGAAAGGGATATTTAATATAAATGCATGCTTTATAGTCCTTATTTACTATAAAGTACACAGCGTTTTTCAATTGAGATGTATATCTGGGAAAATTGTGCACTGTCTCGTTACAATTACCGTGATTTGGGAAGTGAGTGAGTGCAGTTAGAGATTAATGATTTTTAGTGTCAAGAGTATCTGAGTTGGCTAAAGCTATAAACATGTCTTATTAATTTTTGTTATCATTGAACCAGGGCTGATATAAAGTTGCAACACGCTTTCGCTGACCTGGTGGCAAGCAATTTGCTAACTCTACAAGCAACTCGTTTATTAGTGCGTGTGCGTTGCTCAACTTTGTAATAAACAGTTTTTCCCTCACGCAATATTTAAATTTCTCACTTCTGTTGTTGTAATATACACAATATAACTTACTAACAACAAATGTGTTTAGCTACCTAGGAGTTTAGCTATCGGGTGAAATGCCTAGCCTGACTCCGAAGTGCAACATCAATTTGAGCTGAGCTACATCATGTCTTTCCGACCCGGATTGATTGGTACAAGGAGAGTGTGCTCTGTTTCAGGCTCACACAGGCACAATGGGCAGAATAACCTTAACAACAGTGTTGTAACCAGATAGTTTATCCAAGTGGCAAGCAAATGCAATTCATGTGTCAAATAAAATGTAAATGTATGAATCTTTGTGTTTTCCTTTTTTTTCTTGACATGGCAGCGTTGGTTTTGCTGAGGTGCAGCGCCACGGTAAAGTGAAGGCAGCGGAAAGGCTAAAAAGAATGTGTCCAATTCAAAATCAAACTCACTCCTAAACACTTGAGTGTACGCAAAAAAATTTAATACGTAGCCGGGCATAGTATGTCTTGGTCTGTGGATAACGAAGGTCTAATTTTATTCATGCAAGCCCCTGTGAAGTAACGGGTAATAATACAAGCCAGACTTCACAGCCACCTTGTACCAACACTAACCACATTTAGAAGCACATCACGAATGCACCCCCTCCAGGAGACAGACTTCTAACAAAATCCTCCTGCTCTACTTAGGAAAATGACTGCAGCTTTACTTATGTAACAATTGTATTTCCCCAAGAGGGACCGTACATTTCCATTTCAGTCATTTAGCATACACTCACATCCGGAGTGGCTTACAGTAATTAGTTAGTGAATACATTTTCAGTATTTTTCGTAGCTGGTCCCCTTTGGGAATCGAGCCGATGCTTTAGCAGTCGAGCCGTAACGGATAACGGAAGTGGGTTTGACTATGGTGTATTTTGTCATCTTGAACCACAAGTTATCCTTAATACAGATTCAGTTAAAGCTCCAGTTCTACTCGCATTTTCTCTGTTTATTGGGTAGCTAAAGTAAAGCCAGGTCGCCTAGCGATTAAGGATGTTCAGACTCCCTGGAGCCGAGTTATCACTAACCAAATAGAAAGGCTGAACAGTTAAGGTGTTAACTCTGCAGGCAGGAAGCGACATGTCGGCAGAAAAAAAGTCCAGTGTCAGCCTAATCGCTAAATAAGATGACATCATTACAATTGAATTGGCCCTGGACTTCCTTTCCCAGATGGTATAAATATACCTTTCCTTTGTTACACCTGTAGAGGGTAAAACTTTCACTCTCTCCCTGTCACTCTATCATTTTTGAACAGGCCTTTATATAATACAACAAGTGCTGGCCCAGTACATGCTATAAAAGCATGTTCAAACAGGTACAGAACACTAGCACAAAGTTATCTCGAGAGAATGAAAGAATAGAAACCTCGAAGCGATACCGCGCGGACTTGACATCTTAATAAAAGGCTTTTGACAAAAGTGGAGGTGTTCTTGGGGTCTCGGTTCCCTAAAAGACAGCCCCTTTGCCGCCAGGGATCAGGGAGCATGAAAGCAGCCCTAAGGAGATACAGCATTGTGGAGATAAGACCTGTGAGTTCTGTTCATAAATACCCTGGAACTGTCCGTCTGGCAGTCTGCTGCTGGGCTGCTGTGAGGGGAGGCATGTTTACAGCTAATAGACAGGCTTGAGCTGGGCCGCTAAGCTTTACAGGCTAACCAATCCCCCTGCTTCACGGTACACTGCCCACACATGAACACACACATCGACTTTTACAACACTCTCCTCTGGTGGAGTGGCCTGCAGAACGAGGCACCGTGGAACATTGAAAAAGATGCCGGCGGAACAAGTTAGCGAACCCTCCAACTTCTGAACGCTACGCGGGTCGGTGTGTTCATGTTGACACTCTGAACAGTGCTACAAGGCAGTAGCGTGTGTGGGGGCCAGATGGGGAAGGAGCGTGGAATGCGACCCCACTGTGACCCAACCCTTTCCATTTTCTTCAGGGTGAGATGGGGAGACGGAGGGGGAAGTCCACTTTACAATAGCCTCTCACACACACACACACACACACACACACACACACACACACACACACACACACACACACACACACACACACACACACACACACACACACACACACACACACACACACACACACACACACACAAAGACTGAAATAAGAGCAATTAGCTAGACAACCATGTGGCCTGTTTGTGTGTGTGTGTGTGTGTGTGTGTGAAGGTGGACATAAACAACATGGTTCAGCGCTGTGTATGTGCGTGTGTGTGAAGGTGGACATAGACAACACGGTTCAGCACTGTGGGCGTGCATGTGTGTGTGTGCACGTTTATGTTTGCCTGACAGAGATGTATTGCCTTTACGTGCTCTCATCTTCCATTTGCAGCATGTAATGACCTGCTGAGAGGGTCTGTTTGGCTGCACAACAGCTTCCTGTCAGAGCAGCGGCACAGTGGATATCACCACCGTAATGGAAAAGGACAACACCACAACACAGGACCCAAACATTTTGGCTCTTCATTAGAACAGCATTTTCTGTCCATCTGTCTCTCTCCACCTGCGTGTGTGTGTGTGTGTGTACACGGTTAATTTCACTCATTAGGGTAGCTGCACAGCCCCCTGGGAGAATCCGCCCCTGCTGCTCTGCTTCGGCTGGCTTGGAAGTAGCGCTAATGATAGCTCCTTTACCTGCACCTTCCCACCTTGTCCTGCCCTCGCCCCTCCCTTCACTCAGAGCTGATTCACTGGGTCCGTCTGACCCTGTCCTGATGTCAACAGTGCCACCCTCAGCCGCCCAGCTCCCTCCACTCTGACCTTTGCCCTGCCCTCTGACCTCCCCCCAATCCTCCCCCCGCCTCATCCCATCATGCTCTCCGCTAATACTGCCTCTGTAAGCCGCCCCCCCCACACTCTATTGTTTCATTGTTCAGTCCTCAGCTCTCTGAATGTGTGTGTGACAGAGAGGGTCGCTTCCCAACTAAACTGATGAGGCAGCACGCCCCCCTCGTCCCCCCTTTCCTCTCACCTGAGCAGCGGGTTTGTCCGTCGGCTGGCTCGTATCCAGCAACACAGGCGCAGGAGGTGGTGGGCTGTCCCACCCACTGTCCGTCCTCCCCGCAGAGCGCGTTGGGTTCGCGGGGGCGTGGTCCTTGAAGGGTGGCATTGCCAACACAGTCACCCTGGGCTTCCTGTACCAGAGTGCGAGGGACGGTCTCCGGGAAGAAGGACAGGGAGTGGGTGAGGGCCGGACACTTCTTGAAGAAGACACGGACGGACAGCAGAGCCATGCAGGCTCCCTGAGCTTGGAAGGCCAGGTAGAAACCCTTCTTGGTCAGAGGGCGCAGGCGCAGGGTCTTCACGTTAAACTTACGCTCACCGCCCTTCCTCAGCAGGAAGTCTGCAGCCACCGTGTCCACCTAAACATGCCAGCAGGGACCAGGGTCCACACAAACACAGGAAGGAATTCCTTAATATGGAAGTCAACGTCCTCATAGTCTAGCTGACGAGGCCCCAGTCCACTGGTTACATTAGTGAAGGGGCTTTCCAACACATGTTATCATGTGAATTTAATAAGACAACATATAAAACATGTATATTAACTGTTCCAGGTACACATTTTTTTCATACATTAAACTGTGTGAGACACAATGGCCCTCATTTATCAAACGTGCGTAGAAACCAGTGTAGATCTGAGCGCAGAAATCATCTTACGACGAGACTCACGTGTGATTTACAAAACTTTCGTATCACTCCAATTCCAGCGTACGAATGAGCGGCTGTTGATAAATCAGACGGTTGAAAACCATCGTAATTTTAATAACACGCCCACAAATTTGCATT
>JACXGM010026345.1:0-14903 GCA_016801145.1 Umbra pygmaea
TCTAAGCAGGGCAGATGTCCCCGTCACCACCCTGGGGCATTGGATTGATCTTTAGACCAGAGGGAAGAGTGCCACCTACTGGCCCTCCAACACCACTTCCAGCAGCACTGGTCTCCCATCCAGGGACTAACCAGGCCCAACCCTGCTTAGCTTTAGAAGCAAACCAGCAGGGCAATACAGGGCTCTATGCTGCTGGCTGATAAGATACTAGTGGTTAAAAGCATCTAACGTTACAGGACCGGTCCTCCACTATGTTGCCTCATTTTTTTCTTGAAAAACTGTCTAAATCCTACCATAACACCATGATGGGAATAGGTGTTTAGTTTATAAACATAATTTTGTGTTCAAAAATGGTGCTTGGGTTTTTTGGTTGTTGGATGTTTGACAGGACCCGGTGCAAATTATTTTTCATTAGCCTCAGTGCACGAGTGACGGCTTATTAGAACTACTTTACACAGGCAGAATGGACTATTTAGAAGAAACCCTGCATCACCTATGGGTATCTGCTTTGTTTCTACAAATGACATTATGGCCAACGCCCTAGGAGACAACATTTCCTTGGGACAAATCGTCTAATACATAGTGTATTATTGATCCTTGTGTGTTTACCGCCCATGTCCATATAGGTCCAAGTGTTCTTTTAGATTGCTAATATCTTCCTCGATGTGCCCCCATTCAGGCTACCTTATTCTTATACAAGTAAGATTATCTCTAAGTTCTCCAGTAGCAGACCCTTTTGTACCATGTAGTATTGGGATTCAATTTGAAATGTTTAAAGCCTTAAGTTATTACTTTTTGGTTAAAGCTAGCTCCAGAGACTGTGTCATAGTTCAGTAGAGTAGTTACCAACTATTGTGCTGGGAACTGGTTATACCTACAGTTTAATAATGGTTAAGTTAACTTCTGTTCTTGTACTTACGGTTCACTGCTGCCTTTGGATTTCATAATATTTTAAGGGAATTTACTGTATTTTTTAAGAGTTAAGTGAGAAGGCACAATTGTTATAAACTGCACTTTGTACCATCTATGGTCAGATAAGCTGATGTTGCCTCAGTTCATTAAAAGTCTAACTTTACCAAATCAACCTTTTTCCACAGTGGCGCTTCAACTCCCTTTAACTCTCTGACGATTCCTTTCTCGACTTCCTATCTAACCATATTGTTTCCTTCCTAGGTAAAAATCAGATTGCAGATAAATATATAGCGACCTTATGGGAGACACTAAAAACCCTTATGAGTGCTCAAATCATATTGTACTCTGCCTTCATCCGGAAGTGAAAAATGCAAAAAATTAAGGCCTTGAAGGGTGAAATATTGGAAATTGATACAACTTATGCTTCTTCCCCGTCACCTGAGCTATATAAAACACGTCTTTCATTGCAAACACAAATCAAAACCTTGTCAACTAGACATTCTGATTGCCTCCTTCTGCAGTCACATGCTTAGTTCTATGAACAAGTAGAGAAATCAGGCAAGATTCTGCACATCAGCTTCGCCAAGCTTCAGCCAAAGTAAAATTTGCACTCCCTCAGGTACCACTACTACTGATCACGACTAAATAAAAGATGCATTTCGTAACTTCTACTCTAAACTCTATTCCTCTGACTGCCTTGAAGATCAGCCACCTATGTAAAGTTTCTTTGAAAACTTGGAGATTCCCTCTGTTGACAAGAATGTTAGAGACAGATTTGAGGAGCCAATTTCTAAAATTGAGATAACAAAAGCTGTTGGAGCCATGCAGACAGGGAGGTCACCACAACCTGATGGGTTTCCAGTGGAATTTTATAGGGCATTCTCAAACCTGTTCTCACCGCTATTGGCTGAAATGTTTAGTGAGTCATTTAGAGGTCACTCTCTTGCTCTGTCAATTTTATTAATATATAAGAAGTGTAAAGATTTCCTCGATTGTGCATGATATATGCCAATCTCGCTCCTTAATGGTGTTGTGAAGATACTGGCTAAGGCCCTTTCCCATCGCTTGGAGACTGTCCTCCCTGATATAATAATAATAAAATGATTGTGCTCCTCTCCAGCGGCCTCAAATCGAACAAATGACACCATTTCACCTCCCTTCCAGCTGTGCAGGGGTACTAGGCAGGGATGCTCTTTAAGTCCTCTCCTCTTTGTCATAGCAATAGAGCCCCTTGCCATAGTTTTGCACAGGGATGAAATTATACGCGGTATACATAAAGACAAGGAACATAATGTATTGCTCTTTGCAGACGACCTGGTTATCCTGGTATCTAACCCGATGAGCTGCATCACTAAGATCTTAAAGATATTAAAAGATGTTGGGTTATTTTCTGGATATAAACTTAATATTCACAAAAGTGAATTAATGCGGCATCAGAACAATGCTCACTGGACTCTCTTCAAGATCATTCAAGATCTCACCTAAAAAGTTACTTATCTGGACGGAAATATGCGGACCTCTATAAATATAATTTCCAACCTCGTTTGGCTCTTTCCAAATTAGATCTGAAACGCTGGTCTGGGCTCCCCCTATCTCTCGCAGGCAGCATAAATGCGGTTAAGATGACAATCTTGCCCAAATTCTTGTATTTCTTCCAGTCCATCCAAGTCTATTTTAAAAGATCTTTCTTCTCACTAGACCAACCTATCTCTTCTTTCATTTGGAACAGTAAGCCGCCTCAGATTCAAAATGTTATTCTTAAGAGACCCTGCCCAGAGGGCGGATTGGCACTACCAAACTTCCAGCGTTACTACTGGTCCTGCAATATACAGTCTCTATCCGTCTTGCAGTCCAAGTCCATAGACACTGAAACTCCAGCTTGGCCAGCCCTGGAAGCATATTTTGTCTCCCATTCTTCTCTATACTCCATCCTTTGCTGAGCACATCATTGGGCTCACCCTGTATCAAAATTCACTACCAAATGTGGATCTGTCCAAATCTGGAAACAATTTAGAAAGGCGCTCAAGTGGAAACACCTCCCAATTAGAGCCCCTGTTGCTAAAAATCTGTCTTTCCCCCCATCGCTAGGGCTGGGCATCGTTCAAAATATTTTGATCCGGTGCCAATTTCGATACCTCAGTTTCGATACCGGTTCCTTAACGATACTTTTTTCTATACCATCTTTTTTAAATACATTTTAATCCAGCAACAGAATACAGTAAACCCAAAAACCTTTAATTTCCACCTTAATTGTTTATCAGTAAAGCACAAAACATAACAATATAATGTTTCATTCTTTTTACTGACAATAACAGTAAAAATGTTCATCCAGGCTAAAAAAACTATATTGGTAAAGAACTCCCTTTATATCGATAGCTTGCACACCTCCACCATGGGGCCACCACTGTCGAAAAAGCTAGCAAACCTTAAACAATAGCCGCTTTCCGACCAAGTAGTTACAGGAACGTAGTTATAGGAACAGTCCACTTCTAAACAGTTCTACTAACTACTCTCCCCCAAAACCGGTTTTGCTATTTGCATTTGCACTAGTCAAGTGGCCATAGGAACTGGTAGGAGGGATAAGGGGGTGACGAAAGCACCGCAACAGTCTTTTATAGCGTTGTCACTTGACTTTAGCGTAGGGCCACATACAACAACATTTCACAGTTGAAAGTTTTTGTAATACTGGGTGTATGATTGGAGATGTATGCGAATGATCTGGTTGTTTTAGTAGTGCTGGGTTCCTTCAGCGGCTTGATGTTTGTTTGTTTGGATTACGAGGCTGAAAAAGACATCCAATACAATTAAAAAAATAGTGTTTTGTTGATATGTCCTAATAACTGAGTTCAAACCACAGCTTTTAAAAACTAGGCTGGAGTAATAGAAATTGAGTAGCTACTTAACAGAGAACCACAAAAGACGAAGGCTCCAGCATATTATTATACGCAACAGACAAACGAAGCGACTGGCGTAATTTATAACCCCTGTGACTGCTCTGTGGCACTGACCTTATCTTTCCTAGGAAATGTTCCCTCTTGCTGCCAATGTGAAGGGATTGACACTTTCTAGGATGGTCTTCCTATTCCTAACATCAGGGTGGACACGCGCAGAGGCTAATGTAAAGGGGGAAATAGACAGAGCTAACTACAACAACCGACTAGCAGCACAAGCTAACATACATAGAGTAGTCAACGTTACGGGAAAAATAATTGAGTTTCGATTGTCGATCGAAATGAACGCAACAACGGCAGTAGTAAACCTATGTGTTCGGTTTAAGTAGCGAAATTACACTTATCTGTCAAGCATTTCCAAAATTTGTAACAATACCGTTACGTCAGAAAAACAAAGATGCTGCCTGGTACAATAGTAACGTTATAAACAGTATTCGACTGCAAGTATCTTCAGAAACCCTCTGCGTGGTGGTGGTGTCTCTTTCACATGACGTGTTTTAAGTTGCGTAAGACAGCCAATCGCCGGTGACTTTGTCATTACACGCAAGTATGCTAAATGATTATTGGCTCACAGACGCTTTTGGAACCGAAAATTGGCACTGAAAGATAAGTACTTTTTTGATACTCGATAGTATTTATTGACAACACTCTTGCATCTTTTGATCAGCTCTCCAAAAACAGCCTCTAGACGCTCACTATAGCCTGTAATGAGTGTCTGGATTCAGGATGAAGGTATTTTGGACCATTCCTCCTTGCAAAACATCTCCAGTTCAGTTAGACTTGATGGTTGCCGAGCATGAACAGCCCGCTTTAAATCACCCCACAGATTTTCAATGTACTTGTGCCTCTGCATAAACACCAGAGTAGATTTTGAGCAGTGTTTTGGGTCGTTATCTTCAACTTTGTGACCGATTCCTCTACATTATTCTCATTCTTCTGATATTGAGTGGAATCCATGCGACCTTCAACTTTAACAAGATTCAGAGTACAGGCACTGGCCACATAGCCCTAAAGCATGATGGAAACTCCACCAAATTTTACTGTGGGTAGCAAGTGTTTGTCTTGGAATGCTGTGTTCTTTTGCCAATATGCATAATGTCCCTTGTTATGACCAAGTAACTCCATCTTTGTTTCATCAGTCCAGAGCACTCAAGCGACTGTTTGTAGGGTGTGCAGAAATGTCTTCTTCCGCATCACTCTCCTGTACATCTTCTCTTTGTGCAAAGTGTGCTGAATTTTTGAACGATGCACAGTGACCATCTGTAGCAAGATGACGTTGTGTGTCTTTGGAGGTGGTCTGTGGGCTGTTTTTGTCCGTCCTCACCATCCTTTGCCTTTGCCTCTCTGATCTTTTACTTGGCCTGCCACTTCTGGCCTTAACAAGAACTGTGCCTGTGGTCTTTCATTTCCTTACTATGTTCCTCACAGTGAACACTGACAGCTTAAATCTCTGCAATAGCTTTATGTAGCCTTCCCCTAAACCATAATGTTGAACAATCTTTGTTTTTAGGTCATTTGATAGTTGTTTTGAGGCCTCCATGGTGCCACTCTTCAGAGGAGAGTCAAGAGAACAACATCTTGCAATTGGCCACCTTAAATACCTTTTCTCATGATTGGATGCACACGTCTATGAAGTTGAAGGCTTAATGAGCTCACCAGACCAAGTGTGTGTTCCAATTAATCATTGCTAGGTAGTTACAGGTATTCAAATCAACAAAATGATAATGGTGCCTAAATTTATCCACCCGTCTAATTTTGTTTTAATGCATATTGCACATTTTCTGTTAATTAAATGAACCTCATTTCACTACCAAAATATTACTGTGTCCTTCAGTTATTTGATAGATCAAAATTAAACTGCTGATCCAAACACCCAGTTATTTATATATTTGCAACCTCTGTTATAGACCATGGAAGACAACAATTTCAGACACTAACATTATACCAAAAGATATATTATATTAATAATAATAATTAATTCAATTTATATAGTGCTTTTCAAAATACCCAAAGCACTTTACACAGTAAGGGGGAAACCCCACCACATCCACCACCAATGTGTAGCACCCACTTGGTTGATGCACGGCAGCCATTTTGCGACACAAATACACATTTTTACAAAGTTTGCTGCCTCAGTGTTGATAAAGGAAATATGCATATACTCCAGAATGTCACAAAGAGTGATCATATGAACTGCAATGAATTGTAAAGTCCCTCTTTGCCATGAAAATGAACGTAATCCGCCCCCCAAAAAAAATCATTTCCACTGCATTTCAGCCCTGCCACAAAAGGACCAGCTGCCATCATGTCAAATGCATTTCAACATCAGGTCTCCTTAAATCATCTCATTATGTCATCAACACATCCATGATTCATGGAAATGTTGTGTAAAACACAACAAGTCACAAAGAATGCTGTGAATTTTTGAGGACTGTAAAGTGCCTACTGTCCTATCCAAACACCTGAAGTGCATTTTCAGTATGCCGATTGTTCGTTCAATTACACTGCTTGTTTGTGTGTGTTTTTGATTAAACAGCAGGTCACGCACTGTTGCTGGCTTCATAAATGGTGTCATCAGCAACGTCATTAACGGATAACCGTTATCCCCTTCACAGCCACCCATCCAAGCAGGGATTCCCCTCGAAGATGGCAGGAATGGGTTTGAGTTTGCCAGCATAAATGAGTCGTGGCTTGAGCCATGGTAATTTGCAGACATAGGTGATTTTACCATTAGCATCACAAATGACTTGTATGTTGTTTGAATGGGTTATCTTGGGGTTGATGTATTTCAGTGTGAATAATTCATCCTCAATGATTTGGGTAAATGTGTTCACTTGATTTATGCCTACTTTTTCACATCTGAATGGACATCACAATGATTTCCCTCATGTGGTAATATATTTTCCTTGTAATTATGTATGATTTGCAAAAAATGGGAACTGCTCTGTCTATGTAGATGAGAGAAGCAAAGTGTATGCGCGTTGTGCACATGCTACATTATGGCCAAGCATGCGCCCTTAAAATAGCATCTGAATAACACGCCACTGACTTTAAACTAAGTTTTTCCTTGTCTGTGGCGGAATTGTTTTCTGAAACTGCAAAATAGCACCAGGAAACATTTGCGCTGGAACACGCCTCCTCTTTTTGCTGAACCGCCCCCGGGAGGGCAAGTTCATTCCCTAATTTACTTGACGCACGTCTGTGGAGGAAAAGTGCACTGTGCGTTGGGTGCAAATTAGGAATAATACATGAGTCGGTTTAAAAAGTAAATTGCGCTGGGTGCAAGATAGAGCCCTATAGCTACATAGGTGAAAATCAGTTTAGAAATCATATAGCACAGCTTTCCCCGTCAGCGCGCTTCATAGAGTAGGGTAGAGAAACCAGAGAAATCCACAATGCACTCCTCCATGCTGCTACACCTTCCACAGCCTTTTCGAAGCATATGTGCAACAAATACGGAAAATACCGGACTACAAATCTGTCAAACTCATGTACGGCAAAAATGCATCTACATCTGGTTAAAATCTGACCTTACAGTATTGAACACTTTATGGCTTGGAATGAAACGGTTGCCAGGGGACAATGGTGGAATGTTTAAACCTGTCTTCATCCATTTTATCTAGTTGGATTAATTAAGCAAACAACACTGCCTAGCAATGATCACTAGGAATATTCTGATCTCATGGGCATGCATTGCTTATGCTGGACTTAGCTACGACTAGTTTTACACTTAACGTGTAAATTCTACTCAGAACATTGGACGTAGCTAGGCCCAACCTAGGATTTAAGACCAACTTTTTTACGTCCAGCTGGTGCAACCGGCCCCTGGACTGGTACACTGAAAAAAAGTAATCATTTGATTAACCTAAAAAAAATGTCAACTGGCCACAAGCTACAGAATTAGGTTGTCTCAACTCAAAATAACACATGGATTGATACTCTTTTTCTTTTTGTTGAGACAACCTAATTATATAGGTTTCAACTAGTTGATGTAATTGTTTTAGGTTAATCCAATTAATTACTTTTTTCAGTGTATGCAAATCTAAAAAAGAAAAAGAAAAAAGAAACAATTGTATAAGATAGCTTCTTAAAACTTCTATAGGCAGAGATGGGTATAAATACTGTAATAGATTACTTTTCTGGGTTGGGCTGAGTTCATTACTTTTGGGAAGTTCCTCAGTACGAACATAATGACCAGGTAAAAGAAGTTCATAACTTACCAGTGAACTATGAAAAACTAAAACATTCAATGGTAACAATGGTAAACATTCTAAAATTACAGAACTTATTCTACCTGGTCATTAGGGTCTTACTGAGGAACTTCCCAAAAGTTGTGAACTCAGCAGAACAATCTATGACTATCCACCGATGAATGAAATACTGTCATCTAGCGGAACATCCATGCAATACATATAATGCACTGAACAGTATGTGAAAAATATTTATTCCACTCTGTGCTATGTGTAAATATGACGTATTGCCAGAGGTGGACATTTACTTGAGTAAAAGTACTTTTCTGAGTAACTCTGTGTTCACAAGTTTTGGGAAGTCCCTATTTAAGACCAAATTGATCAGGTAAAGGGAGTTTGTATCTTAACAGTAACCTATGAAACAATCAGAGAGAGTTAAGGAAATAATCATGGTCACCGGTAAGATGTGAACTCCTTTTACCTGATCAATTTGGTCTTAAGTAGGGACTTCACAAAACTTGTGAACGCATTGTTACTCAGAAAAGTACTTTTACTCAGTACTTTGTCCACCTCTGCGTATTGCAAAACAATCAAATGCATACATAAAATATTTATTTTCGTGCTCTGTTTCTATGTTGGCCCCCTGTCAACACAATGTGGAGTTCTGAGTCCTATAACCAATCGCGTGTCTGTATTTTGTAAAGGGGTGTGTGTTACCGCTATCAAATCGAAGGCATCCTTGCATGTACACGACTATATCTGGTACGGTACGTTTTTAATACATTGCATTAACATTACTAATAACACGTTAATTGCCATGTAAATACAACAAATTTAGCTCATTTAATCTGTTAATATCTGCTGTACAATGCTTTTGCATGCATAAAATGTTAATAGTATTACACGCTACGTTTAGTTTGTCTTCCATAACAAGTCAGCTGGTATATGTAGATTAGCTTGTTATGCTAACAAAGTTAGCGCAGTACATACATCACAGTGTTAGGTTAGCCCGTTGGCTAGTGTACCAAGCATACTGACATTGATAGTTGCGTCTCATATCTTTCCACTTTGCCTTTGATAGTTTTTGTAAATTTTCTGAAGGTTTAATTTATTTTTCTGAAAGTTTGGGGAGATGGCGTCGTTGGCAGGGACAGGGCCAGAACTAAGCCCGGGTAAAGTACCAACAGTGGAGACGGTACCCGCTTCCATATTCGCACCGGACTGTGGGGACGACCTATCCGGGGGAGAGTTCTTCGAAGACGGCGAGGATGCAAACGGCGAGTCCGAGGATCATTTGGACTTTACCAGCAAGGTAGGCCCTGTTCTTTATTTTAAATTTACAGCCGTTTAAGACAGATTTGCATGGTGATTAACATTGATATTCAATATCTTTGGTTTGTTGTGTGCGTTTTAACATGTCAGGCACGAATTTGACACGTTGCATGTCATTATCAGCGACCAAAACATAAATGAATGACACGTAGTCATGTGCCCCACTTCAGCCAGTCTGACATACATCAACTGATGATTCGACCAGCGAATTATCATTTTAAAACGTCGCTTATGTGAACAGAGTGCAGTTGAACTTCAATGTGTTTAAAGATGCAGAATTTCAGTGATTAATATTGCAACTACACTTTCACAACTTGCCAAGACCTGCCAGAAGCTGAATTGAAACTTCATCAATTGACCACAGCAGACACTGCATTTGGTGATATTAGGGGCGTAAGGAGGTCCCCAATTTGCCAGGGCACCAAGACCATCGTCCAGGACACTGGCCATCAAGCCAAATCGTTCGGGAAATTGCTTAAAAAACACAGCATTTGTTTTCCCCATTTCCTCTCCTCCAAAACATAACAGGTATAAACCTATGACATGCTGTACAGAGGTATAAACCTATGACATGCTGTACGGAGATCTTACCCTATGACATGCTGTACGGAGATCTTACCCTATGACATGCTGTACGGAGATCTTACCCTATGACATGCTGTACGGAGATCTTACCCTATGACATGCTGTACGGAGATCTAACCCTATGACATGCTGTACAGAGATCTAACCCTATGACATGCTGTACAGAGATCTAACCCTATGAACACAGGAGGACTTTAAATGGAATGCAGGAAAATAGGCTTCCCCATAACATTAAAGTTCTTTCATTTCTATTTTGCATAGAAATATACATTCCATACTTGGTAAACTGTACATTTTATGTTTATCTAGTAGAACAAATACATTCTAAGCTGAACTCCTGTTATTCTCACAACACAAACACACACATTGTCTTGCTGACAGATGTATACACAAAGCCAGAGCTTAGCTATGTGACCGCACATTTGTGATGTGTGAGTTAGCCTGACTGTATCCACCTGGTGATGGGGATGTGTCAAACTGGACAGTGAGGCATTGTCAGTGACAACCTGTCATGACCTATTGCAACTTGTATGTTTTTGTTATTGGCCTTTAAATAAATATATTGTAAAGTAGCTAAATATCTGCATTCTGCAAACTAGCTAGCAAGTAACAATAGCCAAATGAACTCCTGTACTATATGAAGTAAATTGACAATGACTGTTACCATTGTCTAATAATTTAATATCTTACAATATTTACAGGAGACTCAAGTTTATTTCTGTAAATACGATATGTCAATGAACTCTTACTTTTTATTTTTTGTTGCTTTTACAAGACTCAACTGATGATGCTGTGAAAACTTCAAGAATGCATGTGCATGTGTGTGTGCGCATAATGTGTGATGGACACATAAATTGGCCAATGAGAATGTAGATGTCTGGGTGCCTATGTGTGGAGTCTCTTGGCCTGTAACTAGCACATTCCCGGGGGGCAATAACAGGCAGCGAGTCAGAAGAGCTGAAATGATTCCATCCAAGGCACATTGGCCACTTTGGCTGAAAGAACTATGATTTTTAGCAGGGCATTAATGGCACACAATGGGGCATTGACCTCCATGGCAGTCATTGCCATCGTGAAAGTCTTACCCTGGACCCCAGGTGAATTCAATCATCAAATGATCCCAGCTGGGACCATAGTTACAAACGTAAATACGCCTGGCCTTCCTTTTATTATTGCCCAGGCTCTGCTGGACAAACATAACTTTTCAGAGACAGTAATGATCGATTCATGCGTTGACTTGTCATCTCTTTTCAAGCATACTCCATTGTTCTGTTTAATATGGCAAACATGTTTGTCTGGGCCTCTCTTTGGCTTGGGGTGTCTAGGCTTTACTGAGAGTTTGCTTTTACACTTAATTTTCTATTATTCTAAACCAATAGCACAATTACACCTCAGTTGTAACCTCAAACCTCTGTCTCTCATAGCTGGCTTTGGTCAGCCCTACAGGAGAACAGTACGACTCATTACTACGGCAACTCAGAGAGAGGATGGACGAAGGATGCGGGGAGACAATCTACGTTGTGGGGATGGGCTCAGGTGAGGAGTCACAGAACTACGTAGCCACAGCTGAATTAACATGGATGCTTGTGCTCATCTAAACAGGTTTAATTGTCATTATAGAACTAAAGAAACTGCAACAAACCTCTACATGTATGCTTTTCCGATAGGGTCTAAATATCTACATAGACATTCAGTTAGCTCTATGAGGAGACACGCAGGTTAAGAGACTTTGGTCAGTTGTCTAAAACATATAGACCTTATTCTGTCCTGGCCATTGTAGTCCCCTCACCCAATATCCAATTGTTTGGACCCACTCTGACCCCCCCCCCCCAAGGCTTTGTTAGTGCTGGGGGCTCCAGTCCTGTTTCTGCACAGCACAGCAACACAGCTGATCCATGTTACATTCAGGGTCGAAGGTCTGCCTGTGTTCCTCCACATGCTGTGGTAAAGTGGGTCGGCCTGCCTAGTGCCTGTTTTGACGGTCAACCTGCGTGGCTTGTTACCGTGACAGCTGCGGTACAAGCGGTGCAAGCTGTATTTCTTTGATCCACTAGTGTTTATCATTTCTTTATGATTGATTGTTGCCCTCTGTCAGGGTTTTTACCCCACGTTCTGAGCTGACATCCTTCTATTTAAGATTGATTCTGCCAGGACTTTTCCTCTGTTTTGCTATTCCATATAATCAACCTACAATTAAAACCATGTAGCCTGTAAATGTAGTCATTTACGAAGCCTTTTAATTAGGAGCTGAAGTCTGGGGAAAATCCACGATGATGGACGTTTTCAGAATAGGCATTTTGTTGGCACCGTGGTAGCCTGAATATCAGTCCCTTGAATTCTAGTCCGGGTAATCCAATCAAATGTCAAATAGTCTGGCTTTCCTTCAGCCTTGAAATATGAATATTCTATTTGTTTCATTTACAACCTTGAGGACAACAGGATTTGATCCTGATTAGATAACCCTGACAGATTATTTATTCCCCCCCAAAAAATTGCCATATAAGGCTACATATTGAATGTCGTAATTGCCAAAAAAACAGCAATGACCTAGAGTGTGTTGGCTGCTGAGATCGTTACATCTGGCCCAGACACTCAGCTGCTGAGAGCGTTACATCTGGCCCAGACACTCAGCTGCTGAGAGCGTTACATCTGGCCCTCTGCCTCTTTAGCCAAACTCTCCTGCCCTCTTTACCCCACGATCTACAGCACTGAAAGCTTAGTGGTTCCATGGGTTGGGTTTCTGTGGTTCCATGGGTTGGGTTTCTGTGGTTCCATGGGGTGGGTTTGTGTGGTTCCGTGGGGTGGGTTTCTCTCATCTTGCCCTGATCCCTCCTCCTCCCAGATGGGGGTGACTACGGCCTGGATGAGAAGGACATGGAGGCATCTGTGGCCACTGTTCAGTCCCTGTGTGAGCAGATCGAGGCCGACCTGATCCTGCTCCGAGAGCGTAGCGACGCAGTGGGGAAAGTACGGGACTACCTTATCCGCCGACGGGTCGGAGAAGAGGACTTCTTGGAAGTGAGGTGAGGACAATCTTATGCAGATTAAGGTTGTGTATATATACACACACACACACACACACACACACACACATACATATATATATATACATATATATATACATATATATATACATATATATATACATATATATACATATATATACATATACATATATATACATATATATATACACATACACATACACACACACACACACACACATATATATATATGTGTATATATATATATATATATGTATATATGTGTGTATGTATATATGTGTGTATGTATATATGTGTGTATGTATATATGTGTATATGTGTGTATGTGTATATATATATATATATATATATGTATATATGTGTGTATATATATGTATATGTACAGTGCCTTGCGAAAGTATTCGGCCCCCTTGAACTTTTCAACCTTTTGCCACATTTCAGGCTTCAAACATAAAGATATGAAACTGTAATTTTTTTGAAGAATCAACAACAAGTGGGACACAATCATGAAGTGGAATGAAATTTATTGGATATTTCAAACTTTTTTAACAAATTAAAAACAAAAAAATTGGGCATGCAAAATATTCAGCCCCCTTAAGTTAATACTTTGTAGCGCCACCTTTTGCTGCGATTACAGCTGTAAGTTGCTTGGGGTATGTCTCTATCAGTTTTGCACATCAAGAGACTGACATTTTTGCCCATTCCTCTTTGCAAAACAGCTCGAGCTCAGTGAGGTTGGATGTAGAGCGTTTGTAAACAGCAGTTTTCAGTTCTTTCCACATATTCTCGATTGGATTAAGGTCTGGACTTTGACTTGGCCATTCTAACACCTGGATATGTTTATTTGTGAACCATTCCATTGTAGATTTTGCTTTATGTTTCGGATCATTGGCTTGTTGGAAGACAAATCTCTGTCCCAGTCTCAGGTCTTTTGCAGACTCCATCAGGTTCTCTTCCAGAATGGTCCTGTATTTGGCTCCATCCATCTTCCCATCAATTTTAGCCATCTTCCCTGTCCCTGTTGAAGAGAAGCAGGCCCAAACCATGATGCTGACACCACCATGTTTGACAGTGGAAAGGGTGTGTTCAGGGTGATGAGCTGTGTTGCTTTTACACCAAACAAAGTTTTGCATTGTTGCCAAAAAGTTCGATTTTGGTTTCATCTGACCAGAGCACCTTCTTTCACATGGTTGGTGTGTCTCCCAGGTGGCTTGTGGCAAACTTTAAATAACACTTTTAATGGATATCTTTCAGAAATGTCTTTCTTCTTGCCACTCTTCCATAAAGGCCAGATTTCTGCAGTATATGACTGATTGTTGTCCTATGGTCAGACTCGCCCACCTCAGCTGTAGATCTCTGCAGTTTATCCAGAGTGATCATGGGCCTCTTGGATGCATCTCTGATCCGTCTTCTCCTTGTATGAGCTGAAAGTTTAGAGGGACGGCCGGGTCTTGGTAGATTTGGAGTGATCTGATACTCGTTCCATTTTAATATTATCGCTTGCACAGTGCTCCTTGGGATGTTTAAAGCTTGGTAAATCTTTCTGTATCCAAATCCAGCTTTGAACTTCTCCACAACAGTATCTCAGACCTGCCTGGTGTGTTCCTTGTTCTTCATGATGCTCTCTGTGCTTTCAACAGACCTCTGAGACTATCACAGAGCAGGTGCATTTATACGGAGACATGATTACACACAGGTGGATTCTATTTATCATCATTACTCATTTAGTTCAACATTGGATCATTCAGAGATCCTCACTGAACTTCTGGAGAGAGTTTGCTGCACTGAAAGTAAAGGGGCTGAATAATTTTGCTCGCCCAATTTGTCAGTTTTTTATTTGTTAAAAAAGTTTGAAATATCCAATAAATTTCGTTCCACTTCATGATTGTGTCCCACTTGTTGTTGCTTCTTCACAAAAAATTACAGTT
>JACXGM010026346.1:0-14916 GCA_016801145.1 Umbra pygmaea
ACACACACACACACACACACACACACACACACACACACACACACACACACACACACACACACACACACACACACACACACACACACACACACACACACACACACACACACACACACACACACACACAGCCTACAGAAAATAAATGTTTATTTTTTTAACATCATTTCCTTGTTTGACTTCTCAGAATTTAATCACTACTCTTTGTTTCAAGATCATTTAGCCTACTTGCCAATAGTGTTGCTTTCATCAACAAAAATTATGACTAAATATCGTCGTCAACAAACCTTTATCACGTCAAAACCAGGACGAGACGCAACGTAAAGACTGGTCATGTGACGATGACTATAATTACATATATGATGCAATATTTTCTACAAATAAAAACAAGACTAAGTGATCAATAACACTTTCTGTTTCTTTCTACACATTTCATCAATGAATAGAATGTCACATTGTGCAAACAACGTTTCGTCGTCATGAACACATCTGAAGTGCCTCTCCCGCTCCACTGCTGTTGCTGGTGGTTGTCACTCAAACAATGAATATACCGTTTGCGCACACACAGTGCCCCGCAACCCTGACTATGAGCACCAACCACCAAACACTGTACTTTTTTTACAAAGTCTCACAGCTGGCAGGTAGAAATTCCTTCACTGACCTTACAATGCACTGCAAAAACTGCCAGTGCACTGAGATAATTTGACTTCCTGGGCTTAATGGGTACGTTTACCCTACAACTCGATAATCGTGGAGAGGACACGGATAGTAGAGAATGTTAAATCCATGTCATTCAGCAAGCCAGGCACCATACTCAGTTATCAACTCTAAACATCCATACAGCTATGAAACAATAGTCCTTTGAAGAGGCATAGGTTTTGTCCACTGTCACGAAAAAACAAAAAATAATTATCAATGACCGACAGCTCTTTTCAGTCATAAGGAGCCCTTATGCCATAGCAAACACTACAAATGGAACTCAGCTGACGACAATACCTAATCAGGAATTGCTTGACTGGAGGAGCTGCCAATATTCATACATTTTCCCAGAACAAACTCATAACACCATGCATTGCATTCAATAAAAGAACACAAATATAAACATACATAACCAATACTTAGTAAAGGAGTCCACTCCAAGTTCTAATAGTACTTAAGTCCTGTAAACCCCAGCCACACTGGCTGGGCGTTACAGTATTCTTGTTCAGATTTGTCATTTTAGCAAAATTTTGTTTTTTTCTATACTACTAGGTACTTATACCATATTGACTGGGTTAAATAGAATTGCATTACTACAAAGAGACTAAAATACAATTTTCATTGACTAAAACTAGACTAAATGTCATCAGTTTTTGTTGAATAAAAATAAACTAAAATATTAAAGGATCATTTTGATTAAAATAAGACTAAAATGCTCAAAATTTTAGTCGATTGAAACTTGAATAGACTAAAAAGAGTATGAACGTGACTAAAACTAATAAAAACTAAAATCACAGCTTGACACAAAGACTAGACTAAAACAAAAATTCAAACAGGCCGCCAAAAACAACACTACTTGCCAACACCTGTGAAACAAGACAACAGTGCATGAGGAAACTTATTTGAGTCTAAAATCATTTTAATGAACACTGCAAAGTCTAATGGGGTTGAAGCCTGCCTGGCACTACATTGATACTTTGGCCTCCGAATGGGCCACACTTTGTCCTAAAGTAAGTGAAATTACTTGGAGTTTTGGATTCAGAAATATATTTGCTACAAGATGAATAAGTCAAAAACAACCTTTTGAGACAATGATTTTCATGTCACAGAGCCAAAAAAATACAAAAAAGTATGTTTAATTTTTTGTTAATTATTTTAAAATACATGTAAAGCATGATGAACATCACTTTAAAATCCATATTGGAATATGCCCCCAGGTCTTCAGATCTAGTGTGACATTCTAGGGGACATACATTACTGTAGAAAAAAGCAAATTAAATACTGTATGTACATATTTTCACTCTTTCCCTAAATGTTTTAAAAAACCCAGCGACTCCCCCTCCCCGCAAAACAGAAATAACCTGTTTTTAATGCAGGGTGATGTCCTAACTCCTTACGGAAATGTTAATTTGTCATTTACCCCTTCTGTTTCCTGTCTTTAATGTTTTTAGTTAACCAAAATAAAGTAAGTGAAAATGAGTTCCTCTTTCCAAGGGTATCAAGCATTATTTCAGTCGATATGATGGTTTGACACTCTCAAGTGTCAATCAACTTTGAAGGGTTTTCACTTTATTGGCAAACCACAATGAGATCCGTTTTTTAAGCAGCAGGGAATGATCAACTGTAACAAAGGCTTTTGACAGGTTAACAAATAAGGTAACACTGTTTAACTGTCTATCAACAGCATTGACATTATCATGCTAGCGTGGTGAAGGTTAAGGTTAAGTTTTAGGTGTAAGGTTAGATTTTTGTGTATGTATAACATGAAAAAGTTACGCGAACCTATTACAAGCCACTTTGGCGTACCTATAAGCACATAAATTTATTTTGGCATCTCAATAGCATGATAAAACCAGATTGTGTAATATGTACGCATTTGGGCAAGATCAGGCTGGTTTTGGAATAAAGTCACTTACTACCCAAAGAGAAGGAATCTTCCTTTTCGGTCAGGTTTAGCATCCACTGTGTCTTCTAGTTCCTTATCTACTCCCTCCAGTTTAGGAACTTCAGGGACTTCTGCTGCCATCTACGACATACACATACACAACCAGAGACATATACGGTACACAAAACTTGAATCTAGAAGCAGTAATAGGGTTAACTTTACATTAATGTTATTATGAAGGTGCTATTTCCATTTGTCCTCTCCCTGCCAGAAGTTGGGCTCTAAACAGTGCCTGGTGTGGTCCAGATATAATTTTGGAAAACACCTTTGTTGCACTGCTTACATAATATAATATTCTGTAGCACATTTATTTCTTTCAGCAATGCTGTAGTTAAGTGACACAGACAAGAGACAGATCTCACACAGCAGTCGTGGTCGGTGGATCTTAATTTGGGGCACGGGCTCATATTACTGTCCAGACTGGGGGAAACGGAACAGTATCGCACACTGGGATTGGTGTATCGCACACTGGATTTGGTGCATTGCGCACCGTTTCATTCACTCCGGTCCCGAGCGTAACATGAGCCTGCTCTCCCCAATTAAGGTCCATCGACCACGCCGCGGCTGCTCGACTAAAACAAATCTTAACCGATCAAGAGTATATCGACCAAACAATTGACCTATCGACTGAATGGGGTCAGCCCTACTAAATGTATTAAATGGCTAGAAGTGGTCGTTATGTTTCCTTAAATGTTATCCTGTGTTGTTTGGTATCTGTTGGAAGCAATAAATCTAAGGGAAATTATGCAGCAAAGACCAAGTTATTCTGGGATTGTGGATATGATTTATGTAATTATGAAGAAATTTCACTGTAAAATGTAAATTGTTTCCTTAGGAGGAAGGTGACCGACTGTTTTATTTTAAATAGAGAATGTAGGAATGTGGCTGACAGTGTTAATTTAATTAAGAATGCAGGATGTCCTTTGAAATGCAATGTAGGTAAAACCTAGACAAGCGTGACCAGAGATGGAACAACAGCCAGATATTTGTCTAAGGCCTTTTGTCTCAGTATTTTAAGATTAAAGTCCTTTGTATAGAATAAATGCATTAAAATACACAACACAACCCGCACCGTACTTGACCAGTCTGTGTTTACGCGGACCAGTGTGGTGCACTTTGATGTGGTCAATGGAAAATAAGCAATAGTGTGGTCTGGCAACTGCTCCATTTCAGATTGGATGTCCAATCCATCATCAGTGCCCAGCTCCACTCCATTGAAGATATCAAGCAAAAAATTGTGTCTATGGAGGGTGTCTGCGGAGCGGTGTTATCAACCAAGATCTGTTTACCCTCCTCACATCCGTAAGGCTGTACAGAAGCCTGGATGGCTGGCAAACAGCTTCTTCCTGCGACTGTTACCCTGCTGAACACAAACTCACAAACTCAAGCTCTGTCAGGTTGAATAGGGGCCTGTGGTGAACAGCAAGTTTCATGTCCTTCCAGAGATTCTCAATCGGACTGAGGTCTGTGTTTTGACAAGGACATTCTAAAACGAGTTGAACCTAAAACCCAGTTTAAGGTGTCTTGCAGACTGGTTTTCCTATAGAATTGCCTTGTATCTGGCTCCATCAACCCTGCCTTCATTCCTGAAAAGTTTCCCAATCCCTGCCGATGAAAAGCATCTCCAAAACATGACACTGCCAGCAGGCAGCCATAATTGAAACAATAATTCAGGCTGGGAATTTGAATCCATCCCAGGCCACCCTGTTCACACAAACCACCAGACCACAAATTTTGTAGACTAATCCTATTTGTTAATGTAACAGGTACCAAACTATTTATTTGGCCACTATGTTTATCTGAGAATGAAGTTATCCATATTACAAAATACACACATTTTGGACTGACCAACACGTAGTCTCTGAACACTGAGTTTTTAGATTAGTCTTCCGATTAAAATATTTGAGCAATTTTGTACAACTAATTATTATTAGTTGACAAAAACTCGAAATATTTAAATGTTGGTTCAGGCACCTATTTTAGTTATTGTACTTCTGTTGTGTTACAAATAGTTCACAGACATTTTCAAATGCTGCTAGGGTACAAGCTGAGGCCTGATCAACCTCAGCTGGGTCGCCTGAAGGAGGGTGTCTGATGTTTCGAAACACCCGAAACACCCAATGAAATCAGGATCATCACTGATGACGTGCCCTAGCTTAGCATCAGAAGATGTATCATTACAACTGTCAGTCTGAAGAAATCAGTGACTACCAGGAACAGGCTGGTTGACAACCAAGAAGAGGTTGGTGACTTCTGGAGAGACAGATGGCAGCTCGGGAAGACGGCAACCGGGCGGTATGGGCTAGCACCCCTAGCTGCATCCTCTGTGAAGAGGAACCCAAAACTAGCTACGGATCAATTAAATGAACAATACCCCCAGGGGAGCCTGAGAGGGGGGGAGGATGAGAACCCCAGTAGGACGGGCTTAAGGTTATCGACCAACAGCAATAAAATAACGACTACGAGCGCAGTATGTCTGTGTGGAAAGATTTGCAAAAATGCGAGAGGCTTGAAGATCCATCAGTCACGGATGAAATGTCTGGGGCAACAGCATGCACCACAATGCACAGGCCCAGTGCCTGGTGAGTCAGAGGAGGAGCAGGGCCCGGAAGCACCCCATAGAGCCCAGAGTCTCCAAGTGGTGCAAACTGTGCCTCCCGCCATGCAGTCCGAGAAGAGAAGGATCAAGTGGCCTCAAGCATGTAAAACATCGGAGTGGAAGATGTTTGATGAGGATGTGGATAAGGTACTGAAAGCAACGGCCAAAGGTGACATGGAGAGGAGGCTCCAAACTATGACGGCCATCATAGTGAGCATGGCGGTTGAGCGGTTTGGTGTGGAGGAGGGGAAAGGAGTAAGGAAGCCGTACACCAAAAATCAGAGGGCAGTCAAAGTCCATAACATCAGAAGAGAGCTGAAAACCCTAAAGAAGCAGTACAAGGCAGTGGGTGAAGAGGAGCGTGGGCCACTGGCAGAACTGCGCTACATCTTAAGGAAGAAGCTTCTAACCCTGCGCAGAGCGGAGCTACACAGGAGACGGCGAAGGGAGAGGGCTAGGAGGAGAGCAGCTTTCATTAGAAACCCATTTGTGTTCACCAAGCAGCTCCTCTGGCAGAAAAATGGTGGACGTCTAGTCTCTTTGAAGGGGGAAATCGACCAATACCTTTCGGATACTTTTAGCGATTCTTCGAGAGAACAAGAGCTGGGGCAGTGTGATGCCTTGATAACACCACCAGAGCCTGTAGAGTCTTTTGACCTGAGGGAGCCACGCCTGACAGAAGTACAGGAAGTGGTAAGGAAGGCAAGGTCTGCACCAGGACCAAGCGGAACATCCTACAAGTTGTACAAATACTGCCCCAAGCTGCTACATCGGCTGTGGAGGATCTTAAAAGTTGTCTGGAGGAAAGGAAAAACCTTAAAACAGTGGCGGTGTGCAGAGGGAGTGTGGATCCTAAAAGGAGAAGACTCCAAGACCATCAGCCAGTTCAGAATCATCTCGCTTTTAAGTGTTGAAAGAAAGCTTTTCTTTAGCATAGTTGCAAAGCGGTTGGCAGAGTTCTTCCTGATGGACACATAGACACCTCTGTGCAGAAAGGCGGTATACCAGGTGTCCCAGGCTGCCTGGAGCACACAGGTGTGGTTACACAGCTCCTCAGAGAAGCAAAGGAGACCAGGGGGGATCTGGTGGTGCTGTGGTTAGATCTGGCCAACGCCTATGGCTCTAAGCCCCACAAACTGGTACAAGAGACGCTGGAGAGGCACCATGTTCCTGCCCTAGTGAAAGACCTTATCCAGGATTACTACAGTGATTTTCAGCTGAGAGTCTCATCTGGGTCAACAACATCAGAGTGGCACAGGCTTGAGGTGGGAATCATTACTGGCTGCATCATCTCAGTGATCCTGTTCGCTCTGGCAATGAACATGTTGGTGAAATCTGCTGAACCAGAGTGCAGAGGGCCCAAATCCAAGACTGGAATACGGCAACCACCAATCCGAGCCTTTATGGATGACCTAACAGTGACAACTGAGTCAGTGCCCGGAGCCAGATGGATCCTGAAGGGTCTGGAGAGGCTGATTGAATGGGCCAGGATGTCATTCAAGCCAGCTAAATCCAGATCCTTAGTGCTGAAGAAGGGCAGGATGGTGGAGAAGTTTCGTTTTACCATCTCAGGAACCGAAATCCCCACCCTGTCTGAAAAACCAGTGAAACGCCTGGGAAAGACCTTCAACAGCAGCCTCAGGGATACAATATCCATCAAAAACACCTGCGAGGAGTTGGATAAGTGGCTAAAAAATGGAGACAAAACTGGGCTCCCTGGAAAATTTAAGGCATGGGTTTACCAACATGGAATTCTGCCAAGGATACTTTGGCCTCTGCTCCTGTACGAGTTTCCAATTTCCACTATCTCAGAACTGGAAAGGTGAGTCAGCCGCTACTTAAGGAGATGGCTGGGACTCCCGAGGAGCTTAAGTAGCATCGCCCTTTATGGAAAGGCCTGCAAGCTGCAGCTCCCACTAAAATCCATTGAAGAGGAGTTCAAGGTCCTGCGAGCAAGAGAGGTGCTACAGTTCCGTGATTCTAGGGATCCCAAAGTCTCCGGGGCAGGGGTAGAGGTCAAGACTGGCAGGAAATGGAGGGCAGAGGTGGCAGTTGATCAGGCAGAGTCACGGCTACGCCATGTTGACCTGGTGGGAGCAGTGGCCCGGGGAAGGGCTGGGCTAGGAACCTCTCAAAGGCCCTGGTTCAAAAAACCTCAGGGGAAGGAGCGGAGACAGCTAATTCAAGGTGAGGTGAGGGCGGCGGTGGAGGAGGAGAGGTCTAGCAAAGCAGTGGGAATGGCACAACAGGGTGCCTGGACTAGATGGGAACAAGCTGTGGAGAAGAAGATCACATGGGCTGACCTCTGGCGGGCAGAGCCACACCGCATCAAGTTCCTGGTTCAGGCAGTCTATGACGTCCTGCCCAGCCCATCCAACCTGCACACCTGGGGTCTGGTCGATACACCAGGATGTGCCCTTTGCCAGAGAAAGGGAACCCTTGAGCATATCTTGAGCTGCTGCCCAAGAGCTTTGGGGGAGGGCCGGTATCGCTGGAGGCATGAACAGGTGCTAAAAACAATTGCAGAGTGCATCCAGGTTACCATCAGCAGCTGCCGGAAGTCAAAGCCCTCCAAGCAAACCATCAGCTTCATCAGGGCCGGAGAGAAGCCGGAAAGATCTTCCAAGGTAACATCAGGGCTTCTGAACACCGCACAGGATTGGCAGCTGATGGTGGACTTGGCCAGACAGCTTAAGTTCCCCCAGCATGTCGTCAAGACCACCCTGAGACCTGACATTGTCTTGGTATCTGAGGCAACAAAGAACCTTGTCATGTTGGAGCTCACTGCGCCATGGGAAGACCGAATGGAGGAAGCTTTCGAGAGGAAGAGGGAGAAATATGATGGCCTCGTCAGCGACTGCTACAACCAAGGCTGGAAGGCAAGGTGCTTTCCTGTGGAGGTGGGATGCAGAGGCTTTGCAGGGAAGTACCTCTACGGGGCCTGCACTGCACTCATTATCACAGGTGAGAGAAGGAGAAGAGCTATTTGCAATAGCACAGACGCTGCAGAGAAGGCTTCAATGTGGCTCTGGATCAAAAGAGCAGATCCGTGGACAAATGCTGCTAGGGCCTGATCAACCTCAGCTGGGTTGCCTGAAGGAGGGTGTCTGATGTTTCGAAAAGACCCAAAACACCCGATGAAATCAGGATCATCACTGATGATGTGCCCTAGCTTAGCATCAGAAGATGTATCATTACAAAAAAATAATAATCTAAATGCAGTGCACATGTAATTTTAATACAGAACAAAACATTATGACCACTCAAATAATGTTGATCATCTCCTAACAAGGGCATTATGTCAAGGTGTAGGTAGATTAGATGGTAAGCAAACAATCAGTTTTCATATTCAATATGTTGAATGCAGGAGAAATGGACAGGAGAGTAAGAACCTTAGCAACTTTGACAAGGGCCAAATTGTTATTGTCAGGCGACTGAGTCAGAGCATCTCTGAAATGGCATGAGCAAGGTTTCCACGCACATTTGAACCCTGTTTACTCTTGACACTTTGTAGAACAATCTATGCTAAAACAAATGTCTGTGTTGTTCTGTAGATAAATCTTAGTAAACCATTTTAAATTTGTGTTTGCAATAATATTAGTAATAGTTTATAGTAAATGTTAGTATACTTGTCACAACATCTTGATCTAACCCCATAGTTTACCTACTCAGTTGTTTTGGATTTTCTAATCCTCGTTTTAAAACATAGCAACAATATAAAAATGCTGTTTGAAAATTGTAGCAGAAAGACTGGAATGGTTCATATGCAAATCCTATACAAAAAAGATTCCTATAAGACAGCTTCTTAAAACGATTTTAATCGAATGTGTCCTATAGGATCCTATTACGATAGAAAATCCTAAAAGGAATGTTTTTTCCAAGGGGTGTATATCTTCAAATAGAAAAATTCAAAAGAGCTTCAGTCACCCTGATATTAGCTAATATGTATTGAATTAAGAAAACATTAGCCATGTTAGGTATCTAGAACATAGTAATACAACACCACATTTTGACTGCCCCTGTGGGAAGCAACTAACTTACCATGACATGTGGAGTCACACAAGGCTCAATTCTCGTGCCACTCCTATTCAACTTGTATATGCTACCACTGAGCCAAATAATGAGAAAGAAACAAATTGCTTACCACAGCTATGCAGAAGACACCCAGATCTATTTAGCCCTATCGCCTAATGACTACAGCCCCATTGACTTCCTATGCCAATGCATTGATGAAATTAACAGTTAGATGTGCCAAAACTTTCTTCAGTTAAATAAAGTGAAAACTGAAGTCATTGCATTTGGAAACAAAGATGAAGTTCTCAAGGTGAATGCATACCTTGGTGCTAGGGGTCAAACAACTAAAGATCAAGTCAGGAATCTTGGTGTGATTCAGAACTTAGCTTCAGTAGTCATGTTGAAGCAATAACTAAATCAGCTTATTATCATCTTAAAAATATCTCAAGAATTAAATGCTTTGTTTCCAGACAAGACTTAAGAGAAACTTGTTCATGCTTTCATCACCAGCAGGGTGGATTATTGTAATGGCCTCCTCACTGGTCTTCCCAAAAAGACCATAAGACAGCTACAGCTCATACAGAATGCTGCGGCCAGGATTCTAAGCAGAAGCAGGAAATATGAGCATATCACGCCAGTCCTCAGGTCTCTACACTGGCTCCCAGTAAAATTTAGGATAGACTTTAAAGTATTATTACTGCTATATAAATCACTCAATGGCCTAGGACCTAAATACATTGCAGATATGCTCATTGAATATAAACCCAACAGACCACTCAGATCATCAGGATTACATCAGCTAGAGATACCAAGGATTCACTCAAAACGTGGAGAATCTGCTTTTGGCTACTATTTCAGCCGCACCTAGAACCAGCTCCCAGAAGAGATCAGATGTGCTCCAACAGTAGCCACCTTTAAATCCAGACTCAAATCACATCTGCATTTACTGAATGAACACCGTGCTAAGTCCGAACTGATTGCACTATATTTTATATGGTTAGTTCAGTCTCTTTTATTTCTTAAACTGTATTATTTTTATAATTGTTTTTTATTTTTATTTTAATTGCTTTAATTTTATCTTTAATCTGTTTAATATTTTTATGCTTTCCTGTTTATGTAAAGCACCTTGAATTGCCATTGTGTATAAAAAGTGCTATATAAATAAACTTGCCTTGCCTTGCCTATGTAGGGGTATTAACATAATACATTAGTTATAATTGTCACCAGAATAATAATACAACAAAAATGGTCTCAATATTGACAGTATTATCATCACAGACCTGTGTTTTATAAAAACATGTTAAAATCACCAAAATAACTAGGATGTGGTTTTCCCACAAATATTAGATTACTTTGTATTAATTTACTCACATTCAGATAAAAAAATATCCATGATGCTGTTTTAACTAGCAATGTGAAACCTTAAGTCAAATAAAGTTTTGGAAAACTGTAATAAAAAGCAATCATTTTTGTTACTTCTAACGACCAGCGCATTGGGTAAACACGTTTTCAACATAGAGGTTTTATATTTATTTATATTTTGTCTGCTGTAGGTAAGCCTTAATAGGGCCCTATAAAATCTGTTTTATTTTTGGCCAATTCAATGAGCGAGACTACAGTAATTACTTAAAGCGTAAAGTTGATATTATTGATATTCGTCATATCAAATTATTGATATTCGTCATTGTTTCCCTTTTAAATAGTAGCCTTATCATTTTCATAAGCATTTGGATTAGTGAGTGAAACGGAGAAAAACAAACGTTGTGTTTTTGGACAATTTAGAATGGACTAGATACTTTTATGACGATGAAGTGCGTTAGATGGGAACGATATGTTAAAGGCGCATGCTGGCTATGTTCAGTAGACAAACACATATTGCATATACAATTTCATATTGCTTTGCACATTTCACTCCATCCGTGGAAGTTCGCTGTTACATTTTTCACTGAAGTAACCTAATGTTAAGCACAAACTCCCAAGAAACAGTGTTGTCTCTTTTTAGGGAATGTAGAAGGGCAGAGATGCGCGTGCTGGAAGACACACACACACACCGCATACAGAGGACACTGCGCTTACAAATTCACATTACTTTCAGAATAGGCGATATGCGGTGGTTATTATAACTTTGTGAATATATTGGAATTTTAGGATTATGATTTTAATTTTTTTTTATTTTGTTGAATTGCACGTTAATGTCTGGATTCCGCGATTTGTCCATGTTCTCGCGATTCACGTGTTATACTGTAGGACCCGCTTGACCTTCACAACTGCTCAGTTCAGTACACTGCCCCATGTGGCTGTGGAGGTGTACTGTAAACTGTAACATTTTAATCATGAAAAAAAACCATGACAAAATAATTATGAAAACATATTTGCAGACACAATTTTAATCTCCCGCGACCCACCGGTGGGTCGGGACCAATACTTTGAAAAACACTGCTCTAAACCACACATGTTTATGGACCTAATCTGTGAAGCTAAGTAGCCGAACTCCACCTATGTCTGCAGTTTTTTGTCAGGTCGAGGACCCGCCAACCTCTAAGATTGCAAGTTTGGGAAAACTTCAGTTTCCCAGTCAGTTACAGTCATAGATTGTATATATCGGTTACAGTAGTACAGGCGATAGAGTGGTGTATAAGATGAGGACTGTGTGTCAGCGTTGTTAAGCAGTTGTTGGGTATGTGAGTGGAAATACATCTAACATGCTAACGGATATCTGATGCAATCACCCAGATGTGCTAGCTCAGGGGAGAGGCTGTATGACACTACATAGTACAGCTTGAGACATGCACAATAAAAAAATTGCATTTTGCATTTGTTCTTAGCTTTTCCCTCCATTGTACCGAACTCGTACCGAACCGTGACGTCTGAACCGAGGTATGAACCAAACCTTGACTTCTGTGTACCATTCCACCCCTATTCCAGGTCCAAGCCTACCCCCTTGGTGCACATGCCTGAACGTAACCTTCTTCTTCTTGTCTGGTTTTATCACACATGCTTAGTAAGCCTGTACCCCTAATTCCATTATACTATTCCTTATCCTCTCTCTCTATGTCCCATACCCCCTACAATTCATAACGACGTGCTCCAATGTCTCCTCTTCCTGACAATCCTCACACAAGCATGTCAGAAATCCAACTTCAGCGTATTGCTTAGTGAACAGTGTCCTAATCTTAATTGTGTCAACACTTTCTCCTCTCTCCTATATCCACTAACTACCCTATCATCTTTGACACTATTTGAATTTGATATAAATATTTGATATATGTAGATGTCTCCCTTTCACGTCTCTATCCCACCTGTCTTGCCATAATTGAATTGTCCTTTCCCAGATTAAACACTTAACATTCGCTTTAATGATACTCACTTGCATATCTACATCACCTTTCTTCAAAGCCCTCTTTGCTAACTCATCCACCCTCTAATTTCCCCTCAACCCTACACTAGCTGGAACCCACAGAAAGTTTACCTGCCCTCCCTGATGTGCGGTTCTAGTGACCAACTGAAGGAATATATACAATATATCTTTATGGCTATTTGAATGGAATGAAAAATCATCTTTTGATTTTAACATACAGGCCAATTTTTTTCTGCGGTGATGACTGTGACGAGCTCCGACCCACGGTAGGCATCACGTGACCGCGGTATTGTGGTAATGCTGTAACCGTCCCAGCCCTAGTGACACCTAGGCCTGCACGATTTGGTGAAAAATATGAATCACGATTTTCTTCCACGATTATTTTCTCACGAGTTGTAATGGTTATTGCACATATGAACTATAGATGGGACGATACCCATTCCAATACTTGGAATAAGTACTAGTACTTGTGAAAAAGGCCCGATACTCCAAGCCGATACTTCCTCCACATTTAAGAGCGTTATGCTGTGCAACGTTTTACAGCCATATTTGTTTTCTTAAAGTGCCAGAGAGGGAATACTAGCCTACTGTACAACATAGTATTGTGGCAATCGCGGCTCCGGAACAGCTGCCTAACTAGCAGAAGAACGAGGAAGCGGTGACTGAAGTTACAGGGAACAGACTTTATTGCCCTAGAATACAGGTTAACTGGGTTGGAAGAGTGCCCAAAACAACAAATATGCCAACACTCGCCCTCTCTAACTCAACTCCGCCAACAACACACACAGAACTTTCCGCCCCCCTCCTCTCGAACTTGGCCAATCACTAACTAGGGCGACAACTTCCCCCAAAGAAACTCCCCCCCCCAGCCCTGAGTGTCTCTCTCGCTCGCCTTAGCTCTGCAGGGTTGCCACAGTATATAGATAGGAAACAGTTGTATTGCTCAACCATGTAACGATTGCAACAACAATACCAACAAACTGGTAAATCTGATTCACATAAATGTTTCAATGGAAATGTAGCTGTATTCCAGCACTATGCATATATTTCATATTGATGATAACGACAGTCTACTTCCTCTTTCAGAGACCAGCTTATGCATGTACAACTGTTACAGCTTTGCTATTTAAAACAATAAAGAAAAGCAATTTAAATGGGATAATGCTTACCTGCAATATGAGGTGATTTGTTGCACACAAAATAACCGCCTAAAATGCATAATCATTCCAAAGAAGGAGCCACGTGTTCTAATTGTTGAAAAACACTGAATCACAACTCTATTTTCCTCATAGCAATTCTCCAGTAGAGCGAAAATGGCGAAATACAAAATAACTTTTCATTGCTATTTTCATGTAGCCTAATATTTGCTAAATTATAGGTGCATATATTAGAATCCTCAAGAAAACGTGCACATTTAAGTACAGGACCAAACGAAGGCTGCAATTTATTAGGCTAGTCACTGCATACTGTAGCGTCGCATGAATTAATAATAAACCTTCGGGAAGGAAAGACAAATGTCGGTTTGCAACACTTCTATGTGAACAAAATAGTGGAAGTTCTGACATACTAACGTTAAGAAATATAACTTAAAGGAAATTCGATGTAGGCTGTAGCCTATTTATTTTTGCTCAGTAGATTATAGTGTTAGTACAGCTATAATTGTGTACCTGTTATAATTAAACATTTAAAAAAATGATGTTTTTCTGGATACGTAGATTTACTTTTCTATATTAGAATTGGCTGATCAACATCTAAGAATAGCAGATTTTAGCTTGATAAATGTGACAATTGGCATAGTTATTAAAAGTACTTGTATCGGTACTCTTATCAACAAGTACCCAAAATGAAATATCTTTACTTGTACTCGTTCCATAAAAAGTGGTATCGGCCCATCCCTAATATGAACCACGACAAAATAATTGGCAGTACCAATCAGATTGTTTTAGCACATTGCGCATCACCACAAGCCTGAAAACATAGAGGCTTCAATGAACATGCCCGGATTACCCAATGGGCATTATGGGCACGGGCCCAGGGGCCCATGCGCACTTGGGGCCCAAGCAAAGGAAAAAAAATATTTACATTTCAGATAATGACACCATGTATAACTAGAGAATGGCATGCTGATATTTGTATTCATTTAAATAGAATTATATAATTGGTCAAGCGTAGGTGTGGAAAGCACTGACGTAACAACCCGCCTGCGCAGCTTTCAAATAACCCCGCGCTGAATGAAAGTCAAGAAAATGAGTGAGAGAAGCGGTTGTACTAAACGCAAACGAAAAAGAGAAAAGGAGAGCGAGG